>MU860110.1:0-76533 GCA_033296875.1 Achaetomium macrosporum
TCGTAGGCTCTGTGAGTTGCCGCTGCCGGATTCGCTGACATTGTAAGCGGTAAAAGCGCTCCGCAGCAGGCGAGTTGTGGATGCTTGTATGATTGATCAGAGCGCGGATATCCATCTTGAAGATGCGAAGGTCGATGTGTTGACGACAGTGGAGCGAATAGCATACGTATGGGTAGAGAAAATAACTGGCTTGACTTTGAGGTATATAGAGCTGGATGATGTAAGTAGTTGACCTATTTTGGTTAGTCAGTGGGGCTTGTATCGCGCTAACGTTAAAACCCCGGTGGAGGTGTATTCGCTTTAACTCGTTGCCGAGAGTAAGGTATCTGGTGACAAGCTTGGTGTATAGCTTTTTTTGACGATGGGGTGCCAGGCATAGATTCCACAACAGGCGCAATGATTCTCAACGCTTCTCATCCCTGAGTACTAGCACACACAGTGTAACGGTGTTTGATCCAAACATCTCTTATCTCTCAGCTCTGTGTCATAAGCTGGTCTCCTTGTTTGTACTCCATTCGCCACCTTACCGAATAGCAACCGGCAATGAACAAGTAAGATAAAGACCAAAGTAGTAGTTCATTCATTAGAATGACCAACTGTGACTCATCATGCGTTTGACCATTCCTTGTGGCTGAAGTTGTGCAGACTGCTGGGCCATCGAGGGACACAGAGGATGGTAGCACCACCCACACACACACGCATCCATGGATATCATTTGTGCATTGGTCACGCATTTGGCCACGCCAACCGCATCCTGACTCCAGCAAACTGGCCATGCACACCCTTAATGTTGATGTGAGACATTCATGAATTGAGGTGGGCACGCAGTGGGTAAGGCCAATGCAACTTCCCGCTCAACCCCGCAGAGGCAACTGCAGGATGAGCGAAAGCCCCGCATCAAAGGAGGGTCATGAAGTCATAAACCACCGATGATCCAAGAGCTGCATTGTTATTGCCGTGCTTCACAAGAACACCTCGCTCCTTCCTCTACGTCTGACACGCAGGACTAGAGTACCTGAGGTAAAGTAGAAATTTGCTGCCCAGCCATTGCATGGCACACAACATCTCTTACCTTTCCAGAGCCCCAATACTCAGTCCACGCAGATTCTCAATCCTATCAACCCACCTGAAGAACCTCAAGTCACAAACACCAACCACAACCTCACTCACCACCACCACCACCGCAAAGATGTCAACCTCCCCCTCCCAACAAACCCAACCCGCGCCCTGGCGCGACCCCTTCCTCACGCACCTCTCCCTCATCCGGGGCGGTCCCCCAACCTTCACCCTAGCAACGCTGCACCCGGCCACAGCCGCCGAGGCGCCCTCCCCCGCCATGCCCTGCCTGCCGCGCGCCCGCACCTGTGTCTTCCGCGGCCTGTGGGCAAGCCACCCGCTGCCGGGGTACAGCCCGGACCGCAACAGGGCGCCGCTCAACCCGGCGCTGTACGAGTCGGACCTGCCCGTGTTCACGACCGACGCGCGCATGGACAAGGTGGCGGAGATCTTGGACTCGGCCGGCGAGGAGGAGATCGCCGCGTCGGGCGGGGCGACGGGGGGTGGAGGGCCCGTGGAGGCTTGTTTCTGGGTTGATGTTGTCCCCTCGTCTTCGGAGGAGGGGCAGGTGGTGAAGACGCAGTGGCGCGTCAGAGGGCGTGCGTGGGTGCTGGGCGGGGATGTGGATGCTGAGGATGATGCCGGGGCGAGGAAGGTGAGGGAGGTTCTGATGAGGAGGATGAGACGACGAGTGAATAGTGGTGGGGAGGGGGAGGAAGGGGAGGGTTGGAGCTTTGCGAGAGAGGTGACGGCGCATTTTGGGAACCTGAGTCCCTTGATGAGAGGGTCATTCAAGGCGCCGCCTCCGGGCACGCCGGTGGCGTATCATACTGATAAAGGCGAGGGGTTGGGCCAAAGGCTGGATGATCTGGAGGATGAGGTCGCGAGGAAGAATTTCCGGGTCGTCGTGATTGTGCCGGATGAGGTGGATCAGGTCGATCTGAGCGATGAGTTGCGGCCGAAGCGGTGGCTGTATGTGTATCGTGGTGAGGCCGCTGACTCGAGGCTGCCCGGCGGGGAGGTCATCGGGGAGTGGGAGAAGGTCGAGGTTTGGCCTTGAGGGTGGAAGGGAGTGAGTATGATATCGAAGCCAGGGTCAGCCATAACAACAGTAGTGCAGGTTCACTTCCCCGAACGACTTCCATGCGCATTGTTCAACGCTGGAGCCGGCCGCTTGACTGTGGGATTCACACCCCCAAGGGATAACTACAGTACAACCCTGGTTTGTTTGTTAGTGCGGAACTGACAAGAGAGGTCCTAGACTAGTCCGGAATTCAAAAAGATACATCACCTGGAAGGTCATCATGACAAGAGGCACAACAGATGTCTATTAGCGCCATCGAAGGGAGCCGTTGTGCGGAGAATGTACCACCAACTTCACGATCGGCCCATCTCCCGCCGGACATCGTCATCCGTCATGGAATGTGCCCCGCCCTCGCATTCCCATCCCCCGGTGACTCTCTTCCAGATATAACCGTACGGACACAGTTCTGACATTTCTAAAAACTCCCTCATCTTATCTTCCTCGTCCTCATCGTCGTCATCATCGGAAAGCTCTTGAATCCTTGACGTGGTGTTCACATTCACATTGTGCGAATGCACACCCAAGCTCGGGGCCGACGTCGCAGTCCGGTCTTGGTCCTGCACCGACTCAGGGGAGTCGTCACGGCCATGGCCGCCCGGGCCCTTGGAGTATGCCGGAACGTGAAGGTATGACGCGCGCCGCCCTGCCCGCTTGGCCCTCTCTTTCCGCAGCGCCTCCATCTGCCCCACGACAATCTCCTCCGTCAACACCAGCGTCGGCGCCCGCGACCGCATCATGTGTGCCACCACATTCTCCGCCAGCGTCTCGACATCTCTCCCGTTCCCCCACGCCGGCAGCCGCGCCAGCTGCCCGAAGACGCGACATATCCTCTCCACCGCGCCGCCACCACCACCCTCGAGCACGGGCGCCAAATCCACACCCCCCTGCAGCGCCTTGATCCGCTTGAACAACAACTCGCAGCACTCAGCGGGCCCCAAACTCGGAAAATCCACCACTTCGGGAAACCGGCTCGTCAACCCCGGATTGACCGCCATCAACCGGTCGATATCGTCTTCGTACCCGGCCAGGATGGTCACCAGCTTGTTCCTGTACCTGGGCCGCGTGAGGATGGCGGCGACCTCGGCGAGGGCGTCGCGGCCGAAGGAGGAGTCGGCCAGGCAGTAGGCCTCGTCGGTGAAGAGGACCTTGCCGAGGGCCCTTTCGAAGACGTGCTGGGTCCTTGGGCCCCGTGTGGCCGACGTACTCGCCGATGAGGTGCGAGGTCGAGCAGTGCTCGACGGTGGGCGTCGCGAGGAAGCCCATGGCGTAGAAGATCTGGCCCATTTTGGTCGCGAGGGTCGTTTTGCCGATGCCTGTCCGGGCGGGAGGGGGAATGGTGGGTTAGCGACTCATGGTGCCAAGGTTGGGGAAGGAGATGGAAGAAGGGTGGTATATGGGGGAACTTACCCGGTGGGCCCCTGAAGAGGAAGTTGAAGGGGATGAGCCTCTGCGCGTCGGAGTCCAGGTCCTTCGAGTTCTGCACAATCCGCTGGTAGCCCTCCAGCTTTGCGATCAGGTCCTCCATGCCCACGAAGTCTTCAAAGACCTTCCGGATGCTCACGCCGGCGCGGTCAAGGCGATCGAAGTCGGGGTCGATGTCCTGCGGCTCGAAAAGGTACGGATCCTTTGGCCCGCCGTCCTTGGCTAAGCGCTTTTGCTGGTTGTCCTTGGCCCGGCTGAGGAGGATGTCCACCTCGCCTGCGTTGCCAAAGTTGCGGTGGTTGCGGGATCTGCGCAAGACTTCCATGGCGGCCTCCTCGGCGCGCTCCGTGGCGCGGAAGCCGTCCTTCTTCAGTTTCATGCCGAGGATAAGCCTGAGCTCGTCGTCGGTGTAGTCTTCGAACTCGAAGGCGGAGCTCCAGGGGAACCGCCTGCGTAGGGCCGGGTTTACCGACTGGAACAGCTTCTCCATGCCGTCCTTGTAGCCCAGCAGCAAGACGCAGCGGTCTTCCCCGGAAGTGCCCTGCACCTCGGCAACCAGCGTGTCGATGACGGCCGTCTTGTAGGAGTCGGCCGCGTGCCCCGTGAGATCATCGCCGGCCCCGCCACCGCTGCTGGCCGCCGACAGGCCGTATGCCTCGTCGATGATCAGGACGTTGCCCTTCGCGGCGTCGAGGATCGCTTTGGTCTTCTGCTCCGACTCGCCGATGGCCTGGCCGATGAAATCAGCCGGGTTCTTGACCAACACCTCCCCGCGGCTGAGCAGACCAATGTCAGCCAGGATCTGGCCGTAGTACTTGGCCACCGTGGTCTTGCCCGTGCCCGGAGACCCCAAAAACAGCTTGTTCAGCGAGACCCGCACCGGCGGCTGCTCGTCCAGCTCGCGCTCATAGTTATCCTGGGCCAGCCGGGTCGCCTGCCGGGCCCGGATCTGCTTCATGGCGGCCGCGACCTCGCGCACGTTGCCGAACTCGCTCTTGTCGCGGCCCGGCCGATGCGCCGGCTGGCCACCCGCATGTACAGGCCGTCGTGGCCCATCTCGACGCGCATCTTGCCGCCGTACTGCTCTCGTATCTGCCGCTGCAGGATCTCCGTGTCCTGGAAGTCGTCGAACTTGAAGTCGAACTGCACCCGGAGGCGGAGGCGCGCGTCGAAGCCCAGGAAGGTCTCGATGTCCTTCTTGGGACCGGCAAAGACGAACGCCACCTTTTCCTGCATCCGATCCATCTCGTGCACGAGATAGTCTACCGTTTCGCGCCCGTCGTCCACGGCCAGCGCCTGGGGCCGATCAATGAACGCCACGCCTCCCGTGCTCCTGTACCCGTCGTCGAGAGGCTGCAAAAAGTCTTTGATGGCCTTGACGCTGCCCCGCAGGAGAGATGCGCCGGCGGTCTTGACGAAGCCGCCATTGTCATTGTCCGGTATCATGTCCTGCGACGCGAGGAATTTGGCGTACAGTCTTCCGACCGTTGTCTTGCCCGTGCCGGGGTTGCCGATGAAGGCCGCGTGGAAGCCCGAGGAGAAGGCGGCCTTGGCGGATCTGTACCCGGAGTCGTCGCCCCCGTCCCGGATCCGCTCCGCCTGTCTTTTGGCCGTCTCGATCGTGTCTGTCACCTCCAGGAACCGCGCCTTGACTGCCTCCAGCCCGACCATCTCCATGAGGGTGTCGATGTGGTCGTTGTCGGAATTCTCCCTTTGCGTCTGCCACTTCTCTCGGGCTGGTGAAGGGGAGTGTGGGTGGGCCGGTGCATCCCGTCCTCAGCTCGTTGGCACTTCCAGTTCGGTGCTCAACTGCATCGGTCAACTAGCTAGGTAGGTATCTCGAGCAAGAGCCTTTTTTTCTTTTTTTTTTTGGCTTCCCTTGGACTGGATACGTACCTTACACGACAGGTGCCCGGGTGTATTGCAGGATCCGGCCTGGCACCTCTGTTGAATTTCTTCCCCAATGGCGCTAGTCCCCAACAGTTAATAGAATACTGGTAGTATACATATATCTTTGGACAGAAGTCTCGCAAACTCGCATTCACCAGGTACTCGGGACGGCGCTCATGCTCTCAGTGTCGCACTCTCTGGCCGAGATCCGCGGAATCCTCAGTTGACAGCAACTCCTAACACTACACCATGGCTGCAGTCGTCAACATCGAAGTCCGCGCCAAGGGGAACGCACCGGCATCGGACGCGGACTGGTGGGAGGCTGAGATATGGGTGGACGGCACCTGCACCAAGACCGGCGTGCGGATTTCCAGCACGACCACGGCAGACGAGGAAGAAGGGCTCCGAGAGTACCTGGAGCGGTACGCACAGCGATATCCCTACTCCAGCGTGGACGCCAAGGTCGCCATAATCGAGAGATACGCACGCGCGCTATGGGATCAGCTCGGCATGGAAGCTGAGCTTCCAAGAGAGCAAGACGGCGTACGCGTCACAACGCTGGCTCTCACCATATTGGAGATGCCGACGCCTGGGGGAGCCTCGCGCACCTCACGCACCGTCCACCAACTCCACTGGGAGCTGTTGGAGGGGTTGCAGGTCCGCGGACCGGACGGCCCAAGACTCCTCGTCAAGCGGTCGATGCCTGTGCGGGATGCCAAACCGACGGGCGGACTGGCGGACACGATAAAGAGCGTATCGCTTGTCGGCACCGACTCGGACACCATCAACATCCTCCTCGTAGTGGCGCGCAACCTGACCGCCAACGCGGCCATCTACAACGACATATCTCCGTGGACGGCCTTCGACATCCTCAAGCGAGTGCGGCGCACCCTCGCAAGGCGGGGAGCCCCAGTGCGTGTCAACGTCGAGGTTGTGCGACCAGGCGGCTTCGAGGCTCTCAAGGAACACTTGGCGCGGCGGGAGCGCGGGTACTACCAGATCGTGCATTTCGACCTCCACGGCGTGGTCAGGAAGGAGGGCGGCGGCTTCCAGAGCTATCTGCGCTTCAACCGCGACGACAAGGACACGCTGAAGCTCGTCAACGTCCCAGCGCTCAAGGTCGCCCTGCAGCTCAAGAAGCACAATGTCTGCTGCGCCGTGCTCAACGCATGTGAGTCGGCGCGGGCCAACGCCGGCGACGGGGCGAACATTGCCGCTGTCTTCCGCTCCCGCGGCGTCAAGACGGTGCTGGCCATGTCGTACAAGATCTCGGCCCGCGCGGCCGACATCTTCCTGCAGACCTTTTACACCTCGTTCTTGACCGAGGGTCTCTCGTTTGCCGTTGCCGCTCGGGCAGGACGGGACGCACTCCGCCAGTCGCCGAGCCATGGCGCGCGTTTCCGGCTTGAGCGCGATGTCCTGGACTGGTTCGTGCCCGTTCTCTACTCCTCCAACGAGGAGTTTGCCGTCAGGTCCGACCGCGTGTTCATCCCACCGGTCGCTTCCGCTGACATTAGCACACCCAAGGCGAACCGGCCTCTAGAGCCGTCTTCGGACCTCCGGCTGTTCGGGAGAGATTTCGATGTCTTGAGGCTCGAGAGGATCCTCCTTAGTCAGAAGACTGTGTTTCTGCATGGGCCCAGTGGCTCTGGAAAGACGAGTTTGCTCAACTACGCCGTGGAGCTCTGGAACGAGACGTCTTTCGTGGACGCCGTGGTGCGCGTTGACTTTGCAGAGCACCAGGATGTCTCGACCGAGGACAAGTTCACACAACTGGTAGAACAGAAGTTGCTCGCCTGCCCCGGCATCGCCAAAAGGCACAAACCCACCGGCGCTCTCAACCAGGGCCCGATCTGGGCAAGAATCGAGCACCTCCTCAAGGCCCAGTCCACAATCCTCATCTTCGACCACCTCGACGCCGTCCTCACCGTTCTGGGCACGCACAGACTCGATCTCGAATCCGACTCCTCCCCCAGACCCAACCTCCTCTCCGCCTGCGGCAAACTCCTCTCCCTAGTATCCACGACACCCACCCCCAACGTCCAGAGCTCCCACCACCCGGTTTACACCATCCTGACCGACAAGCGCTCGCGCATCCTCCCCGCCCTCACCACCACGCTCTCCCTCGCCTTCACCCCGACCACAAACATCTACCCGCTCGCCGGCATCGAGCTGGCCCACGCAATCGACCTGGCAACACACATCCTCCTCCAATCCTCGGGCGCCGGCGACACAACCACAACCACAACCACCACCGCCGCCGCCTGGCCCAACAACACCGACCTCGACCACCACCACCAGAAGCTGCAGCTGGTCGTGCAAGCCCTGCAGTGTCTGCCGGGCGTGATGCAGCTCGCCCTGCCGCAAGCGCGCCGATCGGGCGTGCCCTGGGCCGAGCTGTACACCACGCTCGTGTGCAACACGCAGCGGGTCTTTCAGTCTCCGTCTCCTTCTCTTGACGACCCGCCGCCGGGAGGCGTGGTGACCTGCCCCTGCCCCTGCCCCGTCTGGGACGTGCTCGCACACGCACGGCTGACGCAGCCCCCGGCGGTGTTCCGCGGGCTGATGCTGCTCGGGGCGTACTGGTACGAGGCGCCGGGAGAGGAGGTCTTTCTTGCGGCGGCGGCTGGACCGGGGCCCCCGGGGGAGGAGGAGGGGTTGTTGTTGCGGTTGGTGGGGTGTGATCGGGCGAGTTTTCGGACGGCGGTTGTGGCCGCGGTGGAGTTTGGGTTGGTTTCGGAAGGCCCGACGGGGGCGGAGGTCAGTCTGTGGGTGCACCCTGCGTTTACGCTCTGGTGTCGGTGTTGGGCGCTTTGGGACGGGGCGGTGAGTAGGGAAGTGAGGGCGTTTTTCCACGGCTTGGCTGGGTACGAGGCTGAGGTGGATGATACATGGTTTGTGAGGGTGCTGTGTGAGCCGGATGCGGCGGTGATCGGGCGCGGTGGGAGGGAGAAGGAGTTTGTGACGAGGTTTATGGGTGCGCTGGAGGCGGCGTATATGTTGTCGATGGCTGCCAAGGCGGTGGCTGGGTCTGACTATGAGTATATGACGGTGGTGTACCCGACCAGGCTGCCGAATCTGCTGGCCTTTATCCGGATCTGCTTGGCGGCTGGAGATTCTTTGGCGATCGACGACTGGCCAACGCAGTTCCTGTCCCTGAGTACGGCGCACATCCGTATGACGGGCATGCTCCCCGAGATGACGCTATTTGGGGAGCAATACGGGCTGCTGCTCAGCGAGATCATTCGACGACAGAAGCCCCGACACTCCAAGGCGTTCCCTGTGGAGATGCTCGGCTTTGTCCTGTTCATCGCCAACTACCTGGCGAGCACCTATCTGTCAGACGTCCGGCTGCCCAAGGATCCCACCCCTGAGTTCGCCAAGGTGGCGCTGGACATTGGCGACGCTTCCGAGCCGGAAGGCGGCTACCAATCGTCGTTCTTGATTTACATGAGAGGGTTTGCTTACCGGTACAATCTCATGCTCGCCATGCGCAACGCGACCAAGGACAAGCTGGAGGAGAGCATATCGACCATTGAGCACTTCTGGGACTTGAGCGACCAGAACGACGAAAAGTACCTCAGACAACTTGAAGTCGAGGGCAGCGAGCCGGTGCAGAATCCCCTGTTGGATGCGCTTCCAGAAGACCTTCTCACGTTTGACCCCCGGGCATTGAAGGATGTGGCTCCAAAGGCTTTCGTGAAGCTGAGGAAGCAGCTGTCCGGGCTACGGGCACCCCTGCTGCAGCAGATGCGCACGGGGGATGTGGAAGGCGCCAAGGGGAAGATGGAAGCAGTGTTTGGCGACCTGACCACCGGGCTCCGCGGCGTGTACTCGGCACTGGCGGAGTCCGGGTTTTCACACCTTGAGTCGCAGACGCAGTGGTCGCTGAAAGACCAGGACTTCGTCCGCTTCTCGCAGATGATGGACACGGAGGACTACCGCTTGTCCGAGCTGGACCTGGCCGTCGACTCGGGAGACGTCATGACTGCTGCGCATCAACACTTGGCCCTGATGTTGGGTGCGCTAAAGAAGGAAAAGGTTGGCATTGATGAGGCAGCGAGGCATGTCGATGCCATCGAGGCCCTCTATGAGGGTGATCCGCAGTATGCCGAGCAGTTGAAAGACCACATGACCAAAGCGGAAGTGCTGAAGTCCAACGGCCGGATGCTGGCTACGCTAGACTCGATGCCGGAGGATCTGCCTCCGAGTCAGTCCACCCCGGCAATACAGGCGGTCCTGGAGCAAAACGACAAGATGGTGGAAGCAATGAAGGCCCTGAACCTACCCTTCTCGGATGACGCAGCGCGAATCATCCAAATCGGGGGCGAGAACTGGCAGAAGGCGATGGAGCAGAACCCGGCGCTTGCGGCAGCCAGCAGCAAAGATCTCGCCGCTAGGATCAAGCAATCCCAAGAGGACGCGATACAGTATGTGCTGACGAACGTCCGCGATATGGACTCGTTCCAGAATCTCGTCAACGTGGGCCTGGAGATGCAGACTCTGACGCAACAGCGTGCCAAGGCAGTCGAGGAGAAGAATCTCGACGGGGAACTGCGAATCCTCGACCGCCAACTGGAACTGGCCAAGTCAGAAGTAGGTGCGCTCTTCCGCCACTTCGGCTACGACGTCCAAGAGTTGACCATCGACCGGGCCGCGGCCGAGCTCAAGCGACGCTGGCGCGTGATGATGGTGGAGTTGAATTTCACCGGCACTCGCAACTGTTTGGAGCACACCTCGGAGCTCGTGCCACCCGATCTCCTGGGAGAACTCTGGGCCACGACAGAAGAAATCCAGCTGGTAGTGGAGATGATGAGCGCCGGCCCTGGGCCCGCCGGCAGACGCGTGTATGATACGCTGCTGGAGATGCACGACAGAGGCCAGTTCTCACACATGAACCAGACCAAGCTGGCGGAGGAAATCAAGAAAATCCGCCATTGGCGATCGTGGTTGCTGGCACTCGACGCTTACTGGGCCAAACGCTGGACTGAAGCGCTGAGGCGCGTTGATGAGTGTCTTGCGAATGCTGGGGCAGATCTGCAGGAGAACCCGGAGCACTATGCGGAAATGGTTGGCATGAAACGGGGGATCGAGATGTTCAGGCGATGACAGTCGAGACAAGACGATTGCTTGCCCGACACTGCTAGGTTGTTTGTGCGTCGGGCTAGCACCCGACCTTGCGTTGGAAACCAGATTGGATGGTAACACATCGTGTCATCCCACATCAGATTCAAGAATTCCAATGCACCGAATCTGTCTTGCTCAGTATCCGTCAACGTGTTCTGTGTTACAATACCTGATGAATATTACTCTCTCGGCCGACTTCTAAGACCAATAAATATGGTGCCTTAGTTTAGAGAACAATAATATTAGTACCTAGGTAACTAGTGAACGCTGCACGACACGACACCACTAATAATAGTGGTTAGTCGTTAGTGGTTAAGGTAGTACCTACATACCTTAGTTACAGTTCGGGTTATGGCTAGGCCATTGGGTCGTGGTTCTGGCTCCGGGTTAATAGAAACGTAAAGAAGGACGATCGGTATAGTAAGGTATGTTTGGTTTGCATGAGCAGTTACGAGTCCGTGATGGCCGCCCGCGCCTTCCATTGATGGGCAGTTACTGTAGCAGTATCGTAGACACCGTAGACAGATCGGTCGCAACTCCTCCCGTATATCCGCGTTGTTCAACGCCGGACCCGGCCGCTTGGGCTATGGGATTCACACCCGAAGGAAATAATTAGCGTTACGTAAGGGTACACCACACGACAGAACAGAACATACGCTAGCCGAATCCTACGCGGAGCACCCCATACCATATCCAGGTAGTTCGCAGTTGGACACCCCCGTCGCTGTAGGATTCGACGATGTTTCTGGGGAAAGATCATAGATTTGACCTGCCACTCGAGCGTTGTTTTCCACGCTCACATCCTGGGCTTGGCTGCTGTGCATCGACACTTCGAGAAGAGCTCGACAGGGAGACGGGGGTTTGGGCCGTGGGCAGCCGAGCAGTGGTTTGTTGAGGTAGTGCGGGACAGTATGACTAGCGGATGCCTTTCGATGACGAGGGGAACTAAGTGCAGCACGACTCAGATGATCGTCGTCTTGGAGCCAACTGCCGCAGAAATCTGGGGTAGGCCTACCTTGCCGTCGCCCCTTTCAAAGCACTCTGACATGACAGTGTCTTGTTGATGGAGTGAGCGACTCGGAGGAGACGGATTCACTGTGTCACAAGGGCAGATCTGCCCATTGGACAATCTCCTCAAGATAACAAACAGACCAACGAGCCCACCATTGAGGCAGCGCCCTTAGCGATCGAACCTACTCCTGTTAATCTGCCAAGCTATAGCCAAGATACACACGTACACATCTACACACCTGGCATCATCCCAAGACAAGCCCGAATCACGGAGCTTTTGATCCTAACATAATTCGGACCTGCTTGCAGGTTGGAGGCAAGCTATTCCTGGAGTTCTTGTAGTCTGCTGAGTTCGTCCAATGGATGGATGTCTGTCGTCTGCAACGTCGGAGTCAGGTCCGTTGCCTGATCCGAAGAAGCACGTGCCTTCACGTGGAGATATGAGAGCGGACGAGACCCACACGTGCATGAGCTTTGCTGGACAAGGGTGTTTAAATCGACGGTGTCTGCTTTTAAGTCGACGGTGTCTAACCGCCCTCGCATAGCGCCATTGATTGGGGTTAGGTTAATGGTTTCGGTTCGTGGTTACGGTTAGGGCTTCGGGTTATTGCTAGGGCTCCGGGTTGGCCCTGGGAAATATGAAAGAAAGACGAGCGATAGGTAGGTAGGTGTAGGTTTGCATGTGCGATCATGTCCTACTTGTAATGCGCAAGTCGGTGGTGGCTGCTAGACAAAGTTACTGTACCTAGTGCGGCGACGAGCTGGCTAGACACCGTCGATTTAAACGCCTCGTGCCACACAATAGACAGCGAAATTGGAAATGAGGTCGGGACCGAACTGCCGGTTCCACAATTTCGCAACTCCCAGGATGAAGCCAGAAGTGCCATGTGGTGTCGAAGGGTAGGTCTGTCTATGTACGGAATACCTTACTGTGCAATTGCCAGGTTGCCTCGGTGTCGACCGCTTCTGGAGCTCCCATCAGCCACCGCCCGACAGTCCAGGCCTTAGTTTAACAACACGATCTCATGAGGGGCGATGGGCACCCAGCATATCATATCATGCGTATCAGGAGCACAAACCGGCCAGTCCCGGCAGAATTTGTTGGCGGCTGTCAGAGAAATGACTTGCCAACTCATGCCGGTTTACCACAGTACACAGTATGCCCACTTATCGCTCCTCCATGAGGTCTGGCTGGGGATGCGGGATGGAGCGGGATCCCGGAAGCGAACGCATATCAGCGAGTGTTCCGCCTCTCAGAATTTGAAGATTTCAACTCACGCTAGCAAGACGGACCCACCGGCCAGTTAACCCTGGAATCCCATGCACTCGGTAAGAGAGATAGGCACAGGCACACAAACAGCATTTGACGCAGCGTGTGTGGCGGCAGACAACAGGTGGGCTGCAGCGGGGAGATTGTCCATTGCGTGCATATCAGGAGTCTGTGCCCTGTCTCCACGAAACAGGTTGATCTCAAGGTTCTTCCGGGTTTGCATTGCCTCGCTCTTCTTAGTACGCTTTTCCGCCCGTCTTCTTCTCGCATCTCGCACCCGGCTGCCCGTTTCTAAAACCCGAAGGCTACCGTACCGTTCGCATGCCCGCGCCGCGAGTTCGGTTTCATCACAATCACATTGTGCATGCAGCGACCCGGCAGTCCCCGTTATTCCCGACAGCCGAGCAGCAAACAAAGAGAAACAGCACCGCCAATCCGACGTCATAGGCACCAAAAGCCACCCGCAGCGCCGTTGAATTATTTGCCATACACCAGACAAAACCACCAAACAACACAGCTTTGGGGATACTGGGTTGGGATAGTGGAGTTCACAACTTTCCCCGCTCGTCCCCTCTTCGGAGGATGACGGGCGTGGCGCGGCCCTGAAAGAGCGCCGCCGTCCATCGTCCACGATGGGTTTGTACTCGGATCCCCCGCCACTGCACCCGTTCAGCGAAGACAAGCCGACGCTGCTGGTGTGCTGGTGGATCACCAGCTTCTGCGCCGTCATCATCACGCTGAGGGTCATTGGGCGCTTTATCCGGACCGAGAAGCTCTTCAGGGAGGACAAGACGGCCGCCGTGGCCCTCGTGCCTCTGTTCCTGCGAATGGGCTGCGTGCACGTTATTCTGGTCTATGGCACCAACAATGCCCAGCTGGAGGGAGCCGGGCTTTCGGAGCGGGATCTTCGCATGAAGTCCATCGCCAGTGGGCTGGTTCTGCTGAGCAGGGTGCTCTACGCCGCAACGTAGGTGTGGCCGTTTCTCTTTCCTGATGCTGATACTGCCCCCCTTCTTCTTCCAATCCTTTGCTGACACTCGTATCGCTTGCAGCCTTTGGATCCTCAAGTGCGCCGTCCTCGAGTTCTTCAGGCGGCTCAATGTCAACTGGCGACGGACATATGACCTGGGCCTCATGTTTCTTCGCGCGGTCCTCATCATGACCTTCGTCACCGTTGTGATAAGTGACCTGGCCGAATGCCAGCCCTTTTCGCACTATTGGCAGGTGCTCCCAGATCCGGGGGGCCGTTGCCGTCAGGGGTACGCGCAGCTTCTGACCATGGCGATCTGCAATGTCCTCACCGACCTGATGCTGGTGATTTTCCCTGTCCCCGTTATCCTCAGCAGCTCCATGAGCGCCACGCGCAAGCTGCAGCTCGTGCTGCTGTTCTCTCTCAGTCTCGCCCCGGTCGTCGTCACCATCTACCGGGTGCCGCACATCATCGAAAAGAACGGCGGCCAACAGACCCGGTCGCTGTATGCCTCAGTCGAACTGCTGTTCGCAACCGGTGCGGCGAACGCCTTGGTGTTGGGGTCGTTTGTGCGGGACAGGGGCGTGAAGAAGAAGAGGTTCAAGTACGATTCGATCGCAGCCGGCTCGGTGGACCGCTCCTCTGCCTCTGACACCCGACGGCCAACCGCCTTAAGGCATTGGGGGAGCGACGAGGATCTTGTCCGGGATATGGGGTATGGTGTGAAGCCGGAATTACGAGATGTGAACCCATCGCCGACCGAGAACCGACAATACTTCCCTGCCCCGGTGGCTAACCCGCCCGGGGACCTGAACTCATGGCAATTCCCCGGACAGGAAACACCTAGCATGTCACGAAGCGAAGACCCAGGTGACAAGTCGACCAGCAGAAGCGATTCGTCCACCACGCACCGGAGGGTATCGTTCTTCGACTACGGCGGTCTACTAGACGGCCAGCCGCCAGGAAAACGGCGTAGCGCATCCAGCGATCAGTCGGTTTCACCAATTACTGCACCTGACCCAGCAGTCCCTGCAAGCGGCGCCGGATTCCGGAGAGGATCGGTTGCCCTGCTTCAGGACCTCGGCGGGTTTCTGTCACCGTCTAGCTCAAGCTCTAAACAATCAAAATCAAAGTCCAAGGCAAAGAATGGCGGCGAGCTTTCGCCCATCGTGCAGTCCCGGAAAGGGTCCATGAGCTCGCCACCACCGAATCGAGACGCGTCGCCGCAACCTGATGAATTGGAGCTCATGGACGTCGGCGGTTTGCTGGAGGCGCAGGCTCCAAGACGCTGAGTCGTCTGTCGGCTTCTCTTGCTTGCCGAAAACAAGCATATAACATAATACACAACTGAGGCCGGCCATCGGCAGGGCGTGTCGCATTACACGTGCAGGATAAAGGGGAGAGGTGCAGAACAGGCGTTACCGGATAGAGGAGAGAGGAAGAGGATCGGAATATTTACGAGTGGGAGGGCGTTTGGGCTTTTTGGCGTTCGGGTACGGCACATCACGACTAAACATATCACGGCCGACGGAGGAGGAACATGTGTTCAGGCGATAAGGCGTCGTGGGGAGGGTATCGTTTACCAACATCTGCGAGGTTTCGTTTTCCGCCGCCATTCGGGAGCTGAAGGCAACACATGACGTATATAACTTGGGCCGGGCGGCGGTCTGTCATACTATACCCGGCAACACTGCCACATTTGGATGAGATAACATATTAGAGGCAACGCCTATATATAATAAACACTGAACTGAGCACGCAAATTCCGCTAATATTTGTCTCGTCCTGCCGGGATATTATATGTCCATTCTTGTTCAAAGTCATGCACTTGGCTTGCCTCGGAACCTTGACCATTCATAGCTGGCTACCGGGCTTCCAAGTACATACAGCCCCCAACAAGCGATGTCATGCTGGGCCATCAGCGCTGGGATGGAAAGTGACCACCGAAGAAATGTCTGCAAACCCTCCCCAAACGCCACAAACGACAAAATGCAAGACCCAGCCAACCTGATTTGACTCAAACGCCAATTTCTGTATGTCTTGAGACGAACAAACTCGATGCACCCAAATCCCTATCCACCTCTCCACTCCTTTCCCGTCCACCCCGTTTCTATACGCAAAGCCTGTAGCTCGCATACCGCCCCGCCGTCTCGCTCGTCCGTATGATCTTGACGACCTGGCCCTTCTTGAGCCCCAGATACCTGGCGATGGGGTCCTTGCTCAAGATCCGCGGCAGCTGCGTCTCCTTGAGCCGGTACCGCTTCAGCAGCGCGGCCTTCTCCTCGCGGCTCAGCAGCACGTGCTTGGGCACCAGCTCGTGGTGCGTGATGTTGACCAGCAGATCCTCCTCGAGGAAGCACTCGATCATCGTGAACTGCGACGTGACGGTCATGACCTTGCGCGCCTGCGACGAGAGCGCCACCGCCGTCACCAGGATGCCGGCCTTGAAGTTGTTCTGCGCGCAGTGCTCGATGAACTTCTTCATGACGCTGATGCCGATGGACGTCTTCTCCGGGCAGAACTCGACCCAGATGGTGCCGCATTCTGGCGCGGGGTCTGGGTTGGACGGCGTTGGTGGAGGGGTGAACTTCTTGATCATGGATTCGGAGGGGCGGGCGGAAAACTGCATCTTCGCGCGGCTGGAAGGGGATGGGTTAGTGGTATTACGGCGGGGGGATTGGGGGGAGGAGAATCGGGGCGGCGGGGCAACCTACTTCGGGCTCCCATCGTCGTTGGTGTACTCGGAGCGGAAGCGGTCGAGCGAGATCTTGACTTCGTCTTCGGCCAGCTCGTAGCCCTGTAGCGACGACGGTTGGTTAGCGCGTTCTGGTAGCGGCACCAAGCGCCATGCGCCATGACATGTGGTCGGCGAAGGGGTTTGCGCACCCTGTCCTGCACCATCTCGTGGATGGTTCTCCAAGCCCGCCAGAGGCGCGTAACCTCCTTCGCGAAGACGGCGGCGTTGTTCTCTTCCTCCATTGTCGTCGGCGCTGGGAGATGTGACTTGCTAGAGGTTCGGATTGGATAATGCGAGTCGGCGCGGCGACGGTGGATGTTCGTTTGGCTGAGTTTGGTTGAGGCTTGCAGTCGGTGCAAGGGCTGAATGCAATCGAGGCTGCGAAAAAATAAAAGGGCGTCTTGGCGGTTCCACTCCCGCACACGGCTCCACCACATGGAGGTACACTGTACTTTGACGTTGACGGCATTAGCCGAGGCCCACATAAGTGGGCCACGCACAGATTTAGCTTGCTCGCTCAGTCGGTCAGACCAACCTCGCTTCATCACCATCGAATACATCACCATTCAGACCAGACCACTGCATTGACCCGCTACAGACGTACCTGATCTGGTGGGGTGGGAAATCGATCTTCACACTCCAGACAATCCATTCTCTGCGGACCCTCAGCTATTCTCACGACCAGAATCCTCAAGAGTTATTTGAGCTTTAGACAAAATTTTGGTTACTTAACTAATACTTTTTGTCCAGGTTATTAGTATCCTCATATCCAGCTATTTTTTTAGACAGTTGTATCGTACTCGAGACTATTGTTGTTCGCTGTTCGCTGAGATGAGAAGAGGTGCGAAACGTTCACATTGGGACCCCTAGCATCACTTACCCATAGTGTAATGTGTCAACAGGGTCGTCTAGTGACCAGCTATAGCGGCTGTCTCAAAAACAATATCGTCCCATACTTTGTACATAGCTCGGAGATGGATTGAGCATGACATGATAGCTTACAGGTTGCTCAACTATGAGGGGAAAATGCAAACAATATGACGGATGACAACTTTGTGCTTTCTTCTTCATTACTCATGAAGCACGTCGGGTGTGGCAGCGATTGTTGCCTTATGGCATGTTTTGGAGAAGCAGTTTTCTAGCTGCCATGAGTCTTCAGATGGATTTGGCACTTCCTGGAAAACAGGCAGTGTCGTGAGCTATGCGTCACGGTGAGTGGTTCGGCGGATGGTCAACTTGTGAGTACAACGCCTGAGTAGGTAGGTTTCAGTCTATTTAAGTACAAAACACAACCCAATTTCTGCGCTCCCAAAGTCACTTTTGTGGTCTTTATCACTTATGTCTGTGATGAGTTAGAAACTTCAAGCGACACAAGTTCCATTTGGGATGCCTGCCCTGGACCCTTGATGGATCACCGCCACGCTGTGGACAGAGAAAGCCGTTATGTACACTAAACATGAAGACGAAACGAAATTCACTAGTAAATTCCTCCTCTTCCTCCTCTTTCTTTTCATTTTTCCCTTTTTCTTCTTTCTTTGGTCTAATTCTGTTTGTTTGACTCCTTTTGCTTGAACTGACGGGGTGTTTGGGGCTTTTTTTGACCATGAGGGTGACAGCCTATAGGCACAAGTGCGATCCGTGCACGGACAACGCACGCTCCTGCAATCGGCCCCTCGTGGCGCTGGAAAGGCCACCTGCACAGTCTGGATTTCCTCCGGGGCAAAATTTTGGGATTGTGTTGTTTACAACGAAAGTGGCGCACTTCGGCCTCCTGTGTTAGATATCCAACTTGTGCACGCTCAGCAGATATATACGCCTTCTGCAGTTGTCTATCTTCGAATTCTCCTTCCCTTCCTCCTTCCACATTATCGAGAGTCTGGCCTTTTCGGCTTTTACGCATATTGCTGGCCAAGTTTCCATCAACGGGGATCAATCCGTCTCCCTCCTCGGGATCTCCTCCCGTCCGTTGCATCTCTTACCGTCACAGTCTTCGGTGTTCACAAAATGGCTACCGACTCGAGCGCACCCGCTTCGGCCGCTGCTTCTGCAGTGCCCACACCGGCGACCAAGCCCGTGAAGCCGGACGAAGAGGCCTTCAAAAAGGAGCTGGCTAAGCTCGAGAAAGAACACAAGGCGGCCATGGATCAATATGTACGTGCATTCGCGAACCATTCCATGTCATCTTGCCATTGAAGTAACCGGAATTTTACCGACTCTGATGTCTGCTGCAGAACGCTGTCCGAGCGAAGATCGAGCTCGCTGTCCCCAACAAGGACAAGGAAAATCCGACGCAGCAGCGGCGGCAAGAGCTCATTGCCGAGGCAAACGAAATTCGCAAGAAGCAGGCTGGCGGAAAGGCTTCCCGCACGTCTAAGATGGAACAGATCAAACGCCTCGATGACCAGCTCAAGAGCCGAATTGCCGAGCAAAAGGCAGCCCGCGCCAAGGTCCCCTACAAGAGCGTGGAGGAAATTGACCAGAAGATCGAGCGTCTGGAGCGCGAGGTTGGAAGCGGCCAGATGAAGTTGGTGGACGAGAAGAAGGCCCTGACTGAGGTGTCGAGCCTGCGGAAGCTGCGCAAGAACTTCTCGCAGTTCGATGACTCGCAAAAAGCCATCGACAATCTCAAGGCACAGATTAAGGAGATCAAGGACTCCCTGGAGGACCCCGAGGCCAAGGCGCTCAGTGACCGATACACCAAGGTCCAGGCCGAGCTGGACGCCATCAAGGCCCAGCAGGACGATGTGTACAAGAACCTGTCTGCGCTGCGGAAGGAGCGCGACGAGCTCCGCGCGAAGCAGCAAGCGACGTACCAGGCCGTCAAGCAGCTGAAGGACAATTATCACACGCAGCGCAAGGCTGCCCGGGCCTGGGAACTCCAGCAGCGCGAGAAGCGGCGGGAGCGGGAGCAGGCCGAGCGCGAACGCATCGCCAAGGAGCGGAAGATGGAGCGTGCCAAGGCGATGCTCGACGAGGCGAGCCTTCCGGCCTACGCCGAGGAGCTGCGCCGGGCCAGCAGCCTGCTGCGCTTTCTGGACCCGTCCCATACCGAGGAGAGCACGCCGCTGCTCGCCGATAAGGGCCTGGCGGCGACTGCGCAACGCAAGGTGGATGCCTCGGCTTTCCAGGGCATGCGCGCCCTCCGCAAGGAGGACCGCGACGAGGAGTATCTCCCCGCTGTTGCCAAGAAGGGCAAGAAGGGGAAGAAGAGCCCTGCCGCCGAGACGCCCGCCGCCGGCAAGTTCAGCTGCCCGCCCTCCGTCATCGAGGACTGCGCTTTTATCGGCGTCGAGCCACCCATGAGCGCCACTGAGGTGCCGGCCGTGGCCGAGAAGGTCAAGGCCAAGATCGCCCACTGGAAGGCGGACCAGGCTGAGCAGACGAAGAGGGTATGTCTTTCTGCCCGCACTCATTTTAACGTACCCGTTACTGACATTTGACTGCAGAATATCGAGAAGGCTAAGAAGGAGATCGAGCGCCTCGAAGCCGAGGAGGCCGCTTCCGCCCCCGCTGAGGGTTCCGGTGCCAGCACTCCCGCCAAGGGCGCGGACGGCAAGGAGGCTGACCAGGCCGTTGTCGAGGCCGCCGAGAAGGTGCTTGAGGCGCCAAAGGAGGTGGCGGCCACCGCTTAGGAGAACGGTACAAGTGCCGACCAGACTTCGCCGGTGCTCACGCCGGCAGTCACCGAATTAGCTCGACTGTGACCAGGAAAAGGCGGAAAGGACATGGGGGTTTTCGTTTCATAGCATTGTTCTTAATCTTCATGGGTTATATAGTCTCTTTGCCCCAGTCCCACCTCTCACCGGAGAGTCGGTTGATAAGGGGTGTTTTCAAGTTCAGCTTTTTCCTCCATTGGTCGAACTGCCTCTGTTTATACTCGGGCCTTTTGACGCTTTGATTCGGGCCCTTCCTCCTGTCCTCTTTTTATCCATCTATTATTCGTCTTCATCAGGGGCACACACACCAGGGGAATCGGAATGCTGACGGCCGGGTCGCATGTGCATAGCAAGTTTCGTTGTCTCTGCATCTCTTCGTCTCAATCAAAAAGGAGTGGCTGTTTCAATATCCCAGCATGCGTGCAGATGTAACACGTGAACTCCTGAGTGGGTGGCTGGCTTCATTGCTGTCCCGTCTCCGATGAGTGCCAGTTGTCTGTCTTGTCTTGCGGCTGCTGCTCTTTCTTTGCCTTTCGTTGAGCATACAATCACCTTGTTCTTTCGGAGTTCCGACACCCGAGCGTATGTTGATGGAGTGGCTCCTGACTGACTGAGCAGGTGTTGTCATGCCAAACGTGGTCTGCGTCTTGTAGCTGCCCGGGTGCTCCTCCCGCTTTGTCGTTGGGTATCGTAATGATATTGTTCTCTCGTGAAGAGACGCCAGTCCTAGAGTGTTTAACGTCTGTCCGTGTATCTACTACCATTCTTCTTTGCCTTTCAGCTCGGTTCCATCATCACTCGCTTGCTTATTTGCTTGCTCTCCATGTCCATGCCATGTAATGTCATGCCATGTGTCTAGGTAGTCTAAGCTTGTATAACCTGATGCAGGAGACCACAGGACAGTACACCATGCTCCCACTAAAGGAACACCTCGCCTTGACAATCTCAAAATTCTTATCGCCATCCTCGTCCTCCCTCTCCCATTTGCTTATGTTGGGCACCCGCACATCAGAAAGATATCCGCATCCGCATCCAACCACCCCATTTCCGGCGGGGGAGCCGACCGAGTGGACATCCGCCTGCGGTGCTGTACCGTTACACAAGCGGTGTCGCGTCGAGGTTAGGCACGTGGGCTCCGTCCGGGCCCGGGGGTTCCGTATCCGTATTCGAATCGCCGGAGGGCGCGGAAGACGGTTGACGCCTCGGGTGCGTGCCGAGGAGCGGGTTCCCGCCTGTCTGTATGTCTGTCTCCCTGTCTTCTGCTCCGGTGTGTTGTGCCCAGTGTGCTGTCATCGGACTATCAGATGTAGATGGAGGTGTTACACGACACACACGTGTGTGTTTGATATTTGCGGGCGATTGGGGAATTTATCTATTTAGATGGGTATGGCCATCGGGCCGCCCTGGTCTCACCGAATCTGTGAGTTGCATAGGGGCCTGAGATGAGCAAGCGGGAGAAAATGGATAGGCTTGACAGTGTCTTTCATCTTCCTATGCTTCAAGCTTCTGAGGCAAGACCAAAGCAGTGGTTTCAACATCCCGAGTACAGACGCCACGGCTACGGACCGTACACTTTCATTGCAATACCTTTCCATGTATAGGGGGGAAGGATGTCCCTTCTGTTTATTCAATGGGTGGAAGGCAGCTAGACCATGTTCTACCGAGTTTCAGGGACGTCACAAGCACCGAAATCCCATTGCGAGATGAGCATCTCAATTTTCTGTCTTCTGTCTGCCTCCAATGCATTATGTACACAAGCAGCGCCTCTGTCCGACTTGGTAGGGGGTTTAAGCCAACAATGCCGTGATTCGATCCACTCTGAGACCTCTCACAAGCAGTATGACGCTGTTGCTGGCATCATGGGCTGTTTGCTTCGACTTCCCTCTCCCGGAGCGCTTCGCCATCCTGTCCCGAACGGAGGACAGCTTGGGTATGCTAAAAAAGGTATGCCAACACCCCCTTCTGCCGATTACCTCCATTCCCCGTTTTCAGATCCAATCTCATGTCATGTCATTCAAATCCGTTCTCCCAACCAGCGTATTGAAGCGGCCGCCCTTGTCTGGATTAGGCCGAGGCTTCTTCGGATTAGAAGCATCAGCAACAAAACAATCGATCAACCACCAACGCCGGGCAGGGTTGAAGAGTAGTAAGAGGAGAGAAGCGTATGCAAAAGCCGAACGTCCCTGCCGTTACCCGGTTCCTGAAGGAAAGAGAAAGAGAAAGAGAAAGAGAGAAAAACGGCCATGCTTCGTAAGAAATCTCCGTCTCGTCCGAGAAAGAGAAAGAAAACTCCAAGGCCTTTCTTTGTACACCGCACACCGAAATGCCATGCCGTCTGGGACAAAAAAGCCAACACAGACAAACTCCAAGATGCTATTCGGAATGCAGCCGAGGCTATGCACGTCGTTGCCCGGAAGCAGACCTAAGACATGATATCATGCTCTTATCAGACTCATTAGCGTGGGAGGTAGAGTAGAGTAAGAGGGGTGTGGACGGCGGAGACTGGTAGCAGAAAGGTCGCAGGGGAATGGCAAGATTCCATAAGCGGAGAAACCCCCTCTTGACATCACCGCAAACGGCCTCCCCTCAAGAATAGGTCAAACGGTTGAGGCCGTTCAGTGGTAAGGTGGCGGATAATAAGAAGCCGGCGGGGGCGGGGGCCTATGGAACGACTGCCTCCGCTCTCGCCGTTCGGGCCCTGGCGTCCTCCTTTCCCGTGTGGGTTCCAACGGCGGCGGTGTCCGGCCTCGCGGTAGCGGCGGCGGGGCATACTCTCTCTCATCTCGGGCGAAGCTCGGCCCGCTCGCTACGGTCGTGGCGGCACCGACACGCCGTCTCTCTTTGCGGGGCCCACTGAGGGCGCTGAGAGGAGGGTCCTTGACCGCGGGCTCGTTGTCGTCGGGTAGCGTCAGCTCAACCAGGCTGTAGAAGTACTCGAGCACCTCGGGATAGCGCTGTACCGACGCTTGCCAATCCTCGTCGATGCCTCGCTTCAGCTGCGCCTGTGCTGCCGCGAGCTCACTGGGGTGCGGCGGTGCGTGGTAGTAGTGGAATGCGTGGGCCTGGAGACGTTCGAGATGCTGGGCGTGTGCGGTTTTTCGCCGCTCTGTTAGAAGCCGGAAGTATTCGAGGATGTAGTCCTGTGCATGAGCTCGCACCCATGAGCTGTGAGAAGGGTCAGTATAACCAGGCTGTGGGAGTGCGTAGACGGAGAAGAGAGGAAAGGGTTGCTCACCGTATGTCATTGTATATCGACTGCATCATCCGGCTTTCGGCTTGCCTGACGGCCACCTCCAGGCCCTTTGCCTCGCATTCACAGGCGAGGGCGGCCGGAGCGTGGCAGATGGCACAGTCCGGGTCCATCCTGATGACCCCTTTCCGCGACTTGGAATTATGTTCTCTGGTATACATCGTTTTAGCCGTCGTGTTCGAACGTCCGGGATGAGTTTTCGAATTATTGTGGGGGGAAACACCAGGGAGATCTCAACCTAGTGATACAGAAAAGGCTGACATGCGTAGAGTGGTCATGGTCTCGGTCATGACCGGTAGGTGCAAGGGTCCAGCCCAGAATAAGAGGCAGAAGGGGAGACGATGTGAGAGGGTGAGGAGGAGGAAAAGGAGGAGTGAAGCTGTATGCAAGAGAAGGCAAGCCACAAGATAGAGAACACGCAGTCGGCGTAACGGGCAGCGAGAGGTTAAGGGAAGAGGGGAGAGGAGGGTGTGGATGGGCTGATAGAGTACTGACCTGGGGCTCAAGAGCACGCAAGAAGGGACCGGAACCGAGAGCAGCGCGAGTAGGGCGGCGACAGAGGGAAAAGGGAGGGTACAGCAAGATCGAGTGTTGCTGCACTTCTGCAGTTCGTGCGTCGTGTGTTGGATGCCGTGGACAGCCGGAGCAGAAACCACACAACCACACGTTTCTTCTCTCAGGGCAGCAGCAAAGTTGGGAGAGAGGCGTGAGTGAGAATGCAGGAGCAGCTGGTCGAGTCAGAATCGAGCTGGGCGACAGCGAGCGGCTCTCTTTGGCGGAGAGAGGTCGAGGATGCAGCAAGACGCAGCAAGCAGAAGCAGCACGAAGCAGCAACGATGCGGGCAGGAGAGAACTGTCGTCGATGGAGTTGGGTGACGAGCACTGCGAGGGCTGGGGCCCGCTCGCACAAACCAAGGTCGGGCTTAACCACGTTTAGAATGGAACCTGTGTCGTGGCTCGAATGCAGGCCGTTTTGGCAGCATTGCTCTGCAGCGTGCAGCGGCCCAATGCCTGCTTAGCCAGTCCCACGACGCGCTGGTCTCGGCGGGGCCCAATTAAACCCCAACCCAGTCTTCTTCTGTTGTTGTCCGCACCACCCGCGTTGTCTGGATGTCGATGATTCGTCCTGTGCCAGCAAGAGGAGTGTAGGAGTGCACACAAGTAGCAGAGACCGTCGCGGGGGAGGGGCGACAGCTAACGAGAAACCGGAGGGGAATTGCGGATCCTCGGCGGCGCGCGGGACGAGGAGGTCGGGTTGTGGGGACAAGGCGAGGTGAGGAGGTCAGGACAGGAGAAGAAGGAGATCAGCAGAGGGGAAGAAGATAGAATCTCTCACAATCAGGGCAAAACGGCAAATGTGCATATGTTTACCATATGTACAGTACATACGACCTGGAACCAATTGATAGCAGAAAATGCCCTTTGTGTCCGCTGGTGCCCCGTGATGTTTTACCCAGCTGAGCGAGTTTGAGTTGGGCGTCCGGCAGCGGCTCCTAACTTCGCTCGGCTGCTGACCGCATGTTTGACGGTTTGACCACGGCAGACCAACAGACCCGGCAGGCCCGAGAACCGTAAAAGCGGGCCAGTCAGCGTGATAAAGGGATGGAGCACCCGCATGACGCAGCCTGAATCACATACCTCGCCAAAGGGGTAGCGGACGGGATGGCTTTTGGGGAGAGGGAATGTCTGGCATCAGGCAAGCAAGAGGAGGATCCTAGCCATCGATTCGGCTGAGGCGTGACGCCGGTCATCCCAGCCGGAGAAAGCAAAAGATGGGATGGAGCTAACAAACCGATTGAAGCTCGGCTTCGGGGCGTCCCGACTGAAAGCGGCGTTTTAACGGTGTTGCACGCCAGTAGGGTGCAATTAATGCTTATCTTATCGCTCGACGAACCCCTGTTCAAATTTCCCCTCTCACCTAACCTCCTCAAGTCGAGAAATGGACCGAGCCATCTTCATGAGCGAGGCAGACGCGCCTCCACCATCAACGGTGCATATTGCCCAGCATGGCCTGTCGATGCCCCCGTAGCCCGCGGGTGTTTCTGCCCTTTCTCTACCCTTCGTTATTCGCGCCCAGTGGCATATCTTGTTCCGGCCTGGCGGCCGCCCTCAATGGCACGCGACGGAGCAGCACCGAGGCCGGCACGTCCCGGCTGAACCCGGCACCCGACGACTATTCGATGCCCCATTTCGCAGACAAGGCCCGTTTGACGATTCATGCCGGCGCCGGCGGCAACGGCTGCATCTCGTTCCTGCGCGAGGCGTTCATGGAGGACGGGCCTGCCAACGGCGGCGACGGAGGACACGGCGGCAACGTCTACATCCAGGCCGTGCACGGCGAGACGTCGCTGCACAAGCTGGCCCGGAGGAAGGTCATACGCGCGGGGAAGGGCAAGAGTGGCATGGGCAGCTCCAGGTCAGGCCAGCGCGGGGACGACGTGGTCATCGCTGTGCCCGTAGGCACCGTCGTTAGAGAGATCAGCAGGGACGATCCCGAAGCAGAAACCCGCTTTTTGCGCAAGAGGTCTAGGAGACGAAAAGCCTTGCCAGTGGAGGAAGGCCCAGATGGAGAGCCGATTGAAGATCCGGAACGCGAGAAGTGGCTGATCTACCCCGGCATATCCTCCTCGGACATGAAGAGGATCGAGTTGCCGAGGCTGCCAAACCGGGATCCCATATTCTTACAGCCCAAGGAACCAGTCCATTTAGATCTGTCTCGGCCAACGCCCCGGCCGATCTTGCTTGCAGCGGGGGGCCTCGGCGGGTTGGGAAACCCTCACTTTGTGACCAAAGGCACACCAAAGCCCATGTTTGCCACGAAGGGAGAGCGCGCCATGTCGATGGAGATCGAGCTGGAGCTCAAGCTCCTCGCCGACGTCGGCCTGGTCGGCCTGCCGAACGCGGGCAAGAGCACCCTGCTCCGTTCCATCAGCAACAGCCGCACCCGGGTGGGCGACTGGGCCTTCACCACGCTGCAGCCCAACATTGGCACCGTCGTCCTCGACAACAACAAAGGCCGTCCGGTACTGACAAGCTACCGCCGGGTCTCAGACGCCCCGCCCTCGAGGGATGATCCTTTCAACACCTCGTCGGGCGCGGAACCAGAGTTTGAGCGCCGCACCAGGTTCACAATCGCTGACATCCCCGGTCTGATCGAGGGCGCGCACCTCGACAAAGGCCTCGGCATTGCGTTCCTCCGGCATGTCGAGCGGGCCGGCGTGCTCGCGTTTGTCCTCGACCTTGGCGCGGGGAATGCCGTGAAGGCACTCAAGGCGCTGTGGAACGAGGTGGGCTTGTATGCGCAGATGCGCGAGGAGGAGGAGCGCGAGCGGCAGCGCCAGGCGGCCATTGATTGGAGCCTTACGGCGGGGACTGATGTGGAAGACGACACTTTCTGGCCGAGCTCCATGACGATGGGCCACGACGCCGCTCCGACTGTGAATGCTGGGGGCCTTCACATCGCGGGCAAGCCGTGGTTTGTGGTGGCTACCAAGGGCGACCTCCCGGATACGCGGAGTAACTTTGAGGAGTTGAGGGAGTATCTTGCTGCGGTCAGCCGAGGGGACGAGCCGCATCCCAGCGGGGTTGAGGGGGCTTGGACGCATGATTGCAGGGCCATTCCTGTTAGTGCCATTAAGGGCGAGGGGGTGGAGAGGGTGGTGCATTGGGCAGTGGGTTTGTTGGATGGTTGAGCGAGAGCACGGGGGTATATGGGCGCAGAGCCTGACATCACATTACCTTGAAGCAAGTCTGGTAGCCATAGGTCGATTGACCTCTTAAGGTGACCGTTGATACACTACGGCTGCGGTTCGTTGACGGTGGACCTGTGGCATCGGAGGGCGAACAGAAACAAGCTGGGGACACACGACAGCCAAGAAGCGCCCTTCCTTAGACGGATGTTACCACGAACCCCCATAGTCCCGGACTTAAGCCATCTCCGCAGTGCTCCGGGTCACAGATGTGTAGACCAAAGCTCAGGCTGTTGCTCAGCACCAGAACACTGGCTCGTGCCCACAGAGGATCAAGGAGGTTCGGCAGCATCGGCTTTTCACGGTTCCGCACATAAACACAGCAGATGTACATCACCTCGATACTCTTCGATAGGTGTGGGATAGCAGTACAAAAAGGCCCTACCTATGGGTGCACATGTTACCGGCCTCAAGTCAGCAAAGTGAAGTAGTGCGTCTGATTGCGGCTCTGGTCGTCTCCACCTTCGATAACGATAGCTCCCCGCCCCCACATTTCGCATGCTTCACATCGCGTGCAGCTTTTTCCCTTCCTCCACTGGCCGTAGTCTGGCAATTCGATGCGATTGGCGCGCATCGTGACCGTCTACAACAGCGGCCTGTGTCTCATTCCCTCATTTTCCATCTTTGCACACATGGGGCGCGGGAAACGGGTATGTAGAAGTCGCAGTGCAATTCATCTCAACATTTCCACTGACAATGGCTCCAGGGACACCGAGGCGGCGGCCGCGGTGGCCGTGGCCGTGACCGTGACAGCGGCGGAGGCCATCGCCCGTACCAGACATACCCCGAGGTGCGCAAGGCGAACAACAGACTCGAGCAGTACTACAACACGATCCTCGACCTGCCCGAGGATGAGAAGGCCGATTTCTGGGCGGCGCTGAGGAGAGAGCTGCCCAACAGTTTCCGGTTCTGCGGATCCAAGGGCCACGCGCTCGCCGTCAGGCGCCTGCTCCAGACGAGATACATCCCGGAGATCACCCGCATCACCCATGAGGGCATCACTGTCGACCCGCCGAAGCCTGTGCCCTGGTATCCCGACTCGCTCGCCTGGTCCATGACCACCCCGAAGAACGTCATCCGCAAGTTCCCTCCCTTCGCCGCATTCCAAAAGTTCCTGGTGTCCGAGACCAGTGTGGGCAACATCAGCAGACAGGAGGTCGTGAGCATGATTCCGCCTCTGCTCATGGATGTCAAGCCCGGAATGATCGTTCTGGACCTGTGCGCAGCTCCTGGCAGCAAGGCCGCCCAGTTGCTGGAGATGATTCATCGGGGCGAGGAAGCGCGCATTCGCCAGGTTGTCCGGACATTCTCGGGCGAGGATGTCAAGACCGGAGATGCCCAGGAGGAAGAGGCCGCTCGACTCGAGGCCGACCCGAGCGACGACGGCAGAGCGACCGGCATGCTCATCGCCAACGACGCCGACTACAAGCGAAGCCACATGCTGATTCACCAGCTAAAACGCCTGTCCTCGCCCAACATGATCGTCACCAACCACGACGCCACCATGTACCCTTCTCTTCGGATACCGAACCCCGAGAACCCTTCAAAACCCAACTACCTCAAGTTTGACCGCATCCTGGCCGACGTGCCCTGCTCGGGAGATGGCACTCTCCGCAAGAACGTCAACCTGTGGAAGGACTGGACTCCGGGTAATGCACTTGGTCTCCACCTGACCCAGGTCAGGATACTTGTCCGTGCTCTGCAGATGCTCAAACCCGGCGGCCGCGTCGTCTACTCGACCTGCAGCATGAACCCCGTCGAGAACGAGGCTGTTGTGGCGGCGGCTATCGAGCGGTGCGGCGGGCCCGAGAAGATTGAGATCATCGACTGCAGCGACCAGCTCCCGCTGCTGAAGCGGAAGCCGGGCATGAGGAAGTGGCAGATCATGGACAAGTCTGGCCGGCTGTGGAATACATGGGAGGAGGTCCAGGAGTACACCAAGTCCACCGAGGATGGCATTGCCCCTGGCCGTCTTGTCGATAGCATGTTCCCACCGACTGCCAGTAGTAGCTGCGCCGAACTTCCCTTGGAGCACTGCATGCGGGTCTATGCTCACCAGCAGGACACTGGCGGCTTCTTCATCGCTGCGCTGCACAAGAAGGCCGAGTTCAAGGCGAAGCCCGAGGAGAACAGAAAGCAGCCCGTTCAGAACACGAAGGCGAACGGCAAGGCGAGCGCTGGGAAGCGCCCGCTGGAAGAGGATGGCAAGGAAGAGCAGGGAAGCGTCAAGAAGTTGCGGCTGTCTGAGGAGGCGGCAAAGGAGGAGTTGGCATCTGCTGAACCTGCGGCAGAGGCCAAGCCTGTGGTTGAGGCTGAGGTCAACACTGAGTCCAAATCCGACGCCGTCGACACCCCAGCTAACGGCGAAGCCGTCAATGAGAGTGCATCTGCAGAGGCAAGCGTCGCGCTGCCAACAGAATCGACCTCCGCCACCCCTCAAGCATCAACCCCAGCCACCGCCGCCGACGCGCAGCTGCCCGAGCCCAAGCGCAAGCCCGACGGCCCCTACGAAGAACCCTTCAAGTTCCTTCCCCCGGACCACGAAGTAATCAAGAATGTAGCCGAATTCTACAAGATCTCCCCGCGCTTCCCCACCGACCGCTACATGGTCCGCAACGCGCTCGGCGAGCCCGCCAAGGCCATCTACTACACCTCAGCCCTCGTCCGCGATATCCTGGTGCTCAACGAAGGGCGCGGCGTCAAGTTCGTGCACGGCGGCGTCAAGATGTTCGTCAAGCAGGACGCGCCGTCGGCCGAGATCTGTCGCTGGCGGATCCAGAGCGAGGGCATGCCCATCCTGCATGGCTACGTCGGGCCCGAGAGGGTGGTGGTGCTCCGGAAGAAGGAGACGCTCAAGAAGCTGCTGATCGAGATGTTCCCCAAGATCGCGGGCGACGACTGGAAGCGCATGGACGAGATCGGCGAGCGCGTGCGCGATCTGGGATTGGGCTGCTGCGTGCTGCGCATCGAGCCCGAGGCGGGCGACGAGGATTTCACCGAGCACATGGCGCTGCCGCTGTGGAAGAGTTTCCAGAGTCTGAACCTGATGCTTCCCAAGGAGGACCGCAGCGCCATGCTGCTGCGCATCTTCAACGATACTACGCCGCTGATCAACATGGGTATACAGAGGGATAACAAGCCTCAGGAGAAGAAGGCGGAGGAGGGGGGTGATGGTGATGGGCAGGAGAAGGATGCTGAGATGAAGGATGCTGCTGAGGCTCAGGAGGAAGAGGCCGCAGCTGCGGGTGGTGGTGCGGATGTCGAGGTCGTCGATGCGCCTGCTCCTCAGGCGGAAGCTGAGGCCGAGGCTGCTGAGGAAGATGGAGCGGGCAACGAAGCTTCTGTTCCTGCTCCCGCCGACGGAGAATTAAAAGCCTAGGTGGTCGGTATCTCCTGGCCTATTTCATGTGTTCCCGAAACCTGCTCTTGGTTTCGGCAGATGGGGAGGCATTTGAACCTATATGTATGACAATCCTTGGTTCCTTTCTGGGATGCGCTAAAAAGGAAATTATAGAATTGACTTGGTTCTTGGGCAATGTTTACCTTTTTCCCGCATTGATTGTCGCAATCGAGGCTGTTAACCTTTCTGGGAGCCACAGCTCACTGCCGAGATGGTGAACATGTGAGAGACTGACAACTTTGAGTCGCCGTCGTCTTGTCCCATCCTCATCAGCAGGGCAGAACCCGAATGATGTGCTGCTGCCCCCTGTTTTCGATCTACATTACATTCACTGGTGCTGTGTATCCGAGGATTGTTTCACACTCCCCGTCCGGTGACATATAGAGGACAAAGTATTCCGCAATATCCAAAACCTTCGTAATATTATATGCTCATCCCAGTCTGCAACCTCAAGCAGTACTCCTTGACCGTGCAAAATGTGTACGGATGGAAAAGGCGCTATCCACAAACCGGCCAAGAATGGCATGATTTCTAGGTACCTTGGCATCAAAACATGGGAGCAATGCTCTGTCTAGACGCGTTCCCACGCAAGCATCTAGTATACGGCGGCATCATTCGCTCCCTGACCCAGGCTCAAGAACTCGCTCAGAACCTGCACTCTGGTCCTCGCAGTCTGCGACCCCTGCTCGCCCTCACTCATGGCCTGCATAATCTGTACCATGCGAACTAGATCGGGTGCGGTCCAGTCAGCACCGCCTTCCCTTGCATAACAGCCGTCGGGAAGAGTAGACGTAGGGTACGGGTACTCACGGATATCTCCCCTAGCCCTAACAAACAAGGGGTCCTTGTTCAGACTCTCCTCTGCGCCTGGCTCACGGGCAACCTCTCGCAACACGTTCCCAATACACAGCGCCTCCAGAAACGCCCTGTGGTTGAACACCCACCAGACCCTCGCCTCGGCCTCGAATAGGGAAAACAGCACGAAGAACGTCGTTATCGCATCGTGCGCCGCCTCCAGTGTGCCCCGCACATTAACGGATACATCCTGGCTCTCCGACGCGTGCACCAGCATGAGATTGTGGAAATAGTTGCTATTCAAAAACAGCGTCTGCCTCACCACCCGCTTATTCGTCTGCGCGAGCTGCGCGAGCGCCTCCGGGTCCCATGAGCGGAACACATCCGGAAACGAGCGATAGACTGCCCTAAAGTCGGCAACCAGCTTGGACTTGTGGCGGGCGGTGGTGCAGATGGGCACGTCGAGAGAGCGCGGGCTGCAAATGGTTTCCTGGACGAGGTTGGCGAGAGTCCAGGAGCCGCGGATGTAGGCGGTGTCGGTGGGGTCGTCGGACGCGATGGACGAGCCGTCCTCAATGAGGTCGTCCACGCTGACGTCTGTATGAGTGGCGCTGGGCGGGAGGGAGAGCAGCACGGTGAGGAACGTGTCTTGGAGGAGGACGGCTTGCCAGACTTTGCGGCGCTGCTGCTTTTCAAAAGGAGGTGCGTTGGGAACCACTGAGCCTGGTTAGAGAGGAAGAATACGCAGAATAGGGTTCCCTTCAGGGGTCACAGTACCGATGTTAGGGTCCCGATGTAAACCCATAGCATATGCCTGCCGCATAAGGATGCCCGCGAACGCCCATCCGTCCGAGGCGTGGTTGTCATTGATAAGAAAATATGTGATGAGCACCATTGCCTGGATGGTTCGTATGGAAGCGGTGCTCAGGTAAGAACACATACGCAGCGCTTGGTTGCTTGCGGACGCATAGAATTCGGCCGTCTGCTTCCGCTCCCTAGGCGAGGTCGACGTCACAAATTGGGTGCCCAGCGCCAGCATTACAAACATCAGCGCCACAAAAGCGGCATCTGATCGATCCTTCTCGGCTCGAGATAAAGACCAGAAATGCTCATAGTCGGCGTAGAAGGTCTGCCGATGGAGCATGGGATAAACCGGGTCGACGCACTCGAAGTAGCGGCTGAGCAAGATATCGGCCTGCAACTTGTCCGGAAGGACGGAAATCACCTCTGGTAACCCGCCCTCGCAAGTCCAGTAGTTGGCAAATGGATGCTCCGATCCGATGCCAAACACGTTCGACGACCCCGGGGCGGAATAGGGGACATTAGAGAGTAGACCGGTGGAGGTGGCAACCGAGCCCAGAGCTTTCAGACGTTCCACATTGAAGCCACGGTCAGCAGCGTTTGGCATGACATGCCTTGCAGTGTCTGACCGCTTCCGAGGAGGTCGTGTCATCCGGCGGCCATTTGTCGCGCTTCGCCTCGTCTCTCTGGATTCGACGTCAACCACAGCATGGCAAGTGCAGCGCTTTTTTACTTACTCGAGAAGGTTGGCGACATGGGCATATTTACAGTCCGTCTGACGTTTAATGCCTGCTTCGAATTAGACCAAACACCTTGGGAGAAGGACTGGCATGACATACAGGCGAGACAATGGGGTCTTCCTCGATCGCACTGCAAAGGATACAATCAACGTAAGTACACAATTACATATATCGCTAGGAGGCTCCCGGTCAAGGCCACAAGTACAGAGAGACATGCGGAAGAGATTAAGCGTTTTACACCGGACTGATAAAATCTCCAGGATCATAAGGTGAATCACAAGCGGAACAGTATATCCCTCACCCGGGGTGGTTGTAGAACAGATAGACAAATTGGGGTGGAATATTTGGTCTCCATACCTTCGTTTTCCTTTCAACGCATTCAAAACAAGATAAAGTCGGCTTGTTGCGCTTCTGCTTCTTTTTCGCCGGTTTCCCCGTGGCCGTCGGAGATGCGGTGCTGCTGTATCGGTCGCCGGGGGACCCGCCAAGATCGGAGCTGGCCGGCCCGTCTGTATTGCTTCCAGCCCCGGCGGACTTGGCTGTGGCGCTGCCCCATACTATTGATGACTCCTCAGGGCTTTCAGTTTCTCCACGTGCCGCCCTCCTCGGCCCTCGGCGGAGCTGTGCTTCGTGTGCATCCGATTGGAAGTAACGTTGGCGCCAAAGCAGATTATATTGAGAGGAGGCAGCGGCGGGCGACACGGTGATGCTGGATGAGGCGGCCGAACTCGGCATCGGGGTTGTTGAGACCGAGAGGACGGGCGGCGGGCCCTGCGTTGACAGCAACACCGGTCTGTCCATTCGCAAGTCCGACGGCGCCAAGGCGGCAGCCAAGCAGCCCGGCGGGCAAAGCTCCGCTCAGACGAGATGGTTGAATTCCGTTTGCTGGGAGCGGGATGCTGACTCCTCCCGTCGCCAGATCGCAACAGCGGCAGGCAGTACCGAGACGGCGGTGGACGGCGCCCTCGGAAATAAGCTGCCGGGCGAAACAACAGCGAGGGGCACCAAACCCGGAAATAAGCCGCAGATGTTACGCGAGTCTCTGCCGGCGGCGTCTTGGCCAACTGATGCGGTCCGCCGAGGACGATGTAAGCGACTGCCAGGGCTGGGAATAATGAGGGATTGGAGACAAGCGGAAATGGGATGGGATTTGGAAAGAGGAGGCTGACGGGTTGCGGGGATAAGAGAATGCCTTAACCGCGAGCACCCAATTGAGCAATTGAGGGGAACCTCAATTTGCCCCGTTTAGCAGATAGACGGGGAAGGTGCGAGGCGCTAGCAATGACCGCTTGCAGGGGCGGACATGGATATTAGGTACGCTTCGAAGCCGATCGTCCAGACTTCGGAAACCGGCCACGATCGGCCACCAGTTGTCCAGTCATACCTGTCGCCTCCGGTATGTAGGTTCCCAATCTGATCTGGCCCTTCCTAGACCGGGCCGTCACCATCGGCGGCCCGTGGAATCTTCTATTTTCTCTACACGTGTAGTGTATGTAACCAGAAGGACAACTCTGGTCTTAAACATCCCTGTTGCCCCGGACCCACTTGCCGCTTATTCAGAATTGCAGACTCGGGTCGCGTCATAACTGAATCTCCCGTTCCTAAGCAACAATGCATACACAGTAAGGTAGTCTCTGGAAAGTCTCTATCAACCTGATCTGTGTTTGGACTGGACTGCCGGAATTCTGTGTCCAGAGCGAACACAGACGTATCCGCCATACGTTCTCTACATTGTTCGGTAACCCAGAATCAGGCCCGACATCGCCTTCAACTCGGGGCTCGGCGATGATGTTTTTCTTTCCCAGCGACTGTCTGCTTGACCATGACCGCCATCTACGCTTGACGGAACCTGTCGAGCATTGCCTACCCTGATGGCTACAGACATGGTTCGCCGTCCTCGCCGAGGAACCTCAGCCGAATATGAAGTCCTCGTAATTCTTCCGTATCCTCTCCACACCCTCTTCCAGAGACCAACCCTTGATGTCGCATACTTTCCGATACATATCCTCCAAAACACGGTCCATGTCCTCACCGGCACAGTGCAAGTCGCTTTCGACCAGCAGCCGGTCATCGGGACAGGCCCCGATAACATCAGGGAATTTGCTTTCTCCTCCGGCGGTCGAGAGGTTAATGACCGTTGAAAAGGAGAAAAATACCTTCAGCGGTATTGCCGGGTTCAAGTACTGGCTAACCATCTGCGGTGAGCCGCTAAACGAGTGCAAGCACACCCGCGGAGGGAAGGGCTTCGGCTTGTAGCGCTTCTCGGTTGGCCTGATCGTCTCATCGGTCCCACCGTACTCATCGTCCTCATCGCTAGACGAGAAGTCTTCGGCGCCCTTCGCCACCAGCTTCTGTTTGCGACGCGACACCACTTCCTTCTCGTAGCCCTTCCACAGCGACGCAAGAGCGTCGAACAGCACCCCGTGAGCTTGCACGCCGTGAATGCTAACCGCCACACCTAGCTCTCCGGCAAGCCGTAGCTGGGCTTTGAGGACTTGCACTTGGTGCGCCATCTTGACGTGGTGCGGGCTCAGACTACGGCCCTCCCTCCCGCCGGGCGTCAGCGTCCCATCGCGCTCCGACTGCTCGGCGGCATTCCATGGCCATGGCAGGCGGAATGCTTTGTCCAGACCGACCTCGCCAATAAGGGCCGTCCCGGCGTCGAGCACACGCTGTCGTGTCTCACTGATAAAGCTGCTGAGCGGCTTTGGATCCGGCAGCGAGGCGATAAACTTTTCATCCGGCGTAGGCGACAGCACCGCACCGTAATGTTTCGCCTTTTGCTCCGCTGTTGCCCCTGACGGGTCATAAGTGGCGTTGCCACCGCCGTCCGTACCATCGGTATCGTCATAAAGCTGGTACGAGAACCAAGGATGCCACCCAAATGCAGGCACGACTCTATTTGATGTATTCTGCACCACGGGTTCGCCTTGGAGCACCGCCCGGTCCCGGATACCGCTTTTTGCCGCCACCGAGGACACGAGGTCCTGGTCTTGCGAGCGAGTCGCCATGATGGTCAGGGCGCGCGCGCGCATACTACCTATGCTGGCGATCGAGGACATGGTATCCGTCGGGTGGCAGTGGGCATCGCAGACACTAATGTGCCATGGAAAGTCGGCCGTATGGGACTCGTCATGCGCGAGAATCGCTGGGTCTGTTTGGTCATCGCTCTGGCGGCACATTGTGTGTCGAGCTGGCGTCTGAAGGGTTTCGAACTGGCACAGGGAATATCGCCCATCTAGACTCTTATATGGGCCTAGACAATGGTGGTCGAAAGCGGTCTGCAGCTTGTTTCAGCTTCTCGCGCCGACGTGTGCACTTATTCCCCAACTACAGAGGAAGTTGACGTTAGGCGAAGTGCAGGGGCCTCCCGTTCCCCGCACTCATGCAATCATTGAGCCCCGCACAGATCTTGGCGATCCCCTGGACAATTTGAATCAATGAGGGGCACTGTGGGGGCCAACTTGGAGGGGTTCGATACTTTGCAAGTCTATCACGATGGAAGTCTCATGATGAGACTCGCAATGAGACAAGAGACGACCGCTCTCAATCACAGCCAAGCTGGGTCAATTGCCAAATTAACATCTGCTTATTTCCAGATCAGTGGACGGATCCAGATGTCGGCGGCATCGGCAATCTTTGAGGAAGTCCCGAACACCGTAGATCGATCTTCGACAGATGACTATCTCCCGTCTGCACAGCTACCGAGCGTCGACCGACCCGACTCTAGACTTACCCGGCCATAATTTGACCGATTTTCTCATGATGAGCTTTTCTACCCGAGGTTTCCAATGTCACCTAAACAGATGATATAGAGGAAGGTACGTGTCTGGAACATCAGGGCTTGAGGAAGGCTGGCCACGATGAGCTCATCCATTCGCCGAGAAACGGGTTTTGCATGGTCAGCCCTGTGAGCAGGGGCTCCTAACCGCGCCAAAGCGAGCTGCCCTGAGCTCTACGGTATCCATCATCCCATGTGATTGGGTCATCCTGCCTGAGTGTGTAGAGATAAGGTTGCAGCTCTCAACCTCAGGCAGGTCAGTGCGGTGACGCACCTTCTTACGAAATCCAAGCCCGAGCACCCATGATACCTATCGTATCAGAATCTTAGGCCCGACATACGCCTAACCAGTTCTAGATAGGTATCTCAGCCAATTCTCCACCACTTATTGCTGGTCACTCTGCTCAAGCTGCTTTGATCCAAACTCCGACTCCTCTCATCACACATGGTGTGACAAGCAACTTCCATCCTTCACATCAGCTCCGCTTCTGGGAGCATATCCTTCATAACAGACTCCAACAAGCTATCTTTCTCAACAGAATTCTACAAGATGGCTGGACTTATAACCTTGTTGAAAGGCATCATCGGCATCTCGGCGACCATCACTTTTTGCATCCCGTTCGCCTTTTTCGCCGCCTTTACGACCCTTTTAGCATGGCTCTACCTGATAAGCTACATAGTCTGGGTCTATCTCGAGGCCGCGCTCACCTTCGTTCCGAACTTTCTCTTTTTTAGGTGGAGGAGATACCCGGACGACCCAAACATCGAGCATCTCAGACGCCACAACAACCACATAGGGCGGTCGTCACCGGTAAATCCGGCGTCCCTTCAGCCTGTCAGCCCAGGCAGGTTCCCCCCATTACCGAGCCACTTCAATACGGACCAAACTCCGCCCCGCCGCCGGAACAGTATCACGGTTCTCACTGCTCGGCTTTCCGCACCCGACGCCATGCCAAACTCCCTGTTTGCGCGCGACTATGAGGGCCTCGGCGGTCCCAAATGGGACGACAGCCTCAGAGACGGCCACCTGACGACTATGAAGCGACGAACCTCGAGGGCGGACCCGGGAGAGGGGAGCTCTCGGACGGTGCGCCCTGCGGCGGCAAATCCTCGGACACCGGAAAGAAACGTCGCTGAAGCCGACGATGAGTTCGAGGTGTCGCCTTATGGGGACAGAGTCATCAGCGACAAGGCAGGGAGGAATCTGTCTGCCTTCTCGGGGCCTAGTCCCCGAGATTTTGGTACCTTTGTGACTCCCCATCGCCGCGGTGTTAGAGACAACTTGACGGGTAGGGTGCCGCCAACCATCGTCGAAGGGGACTCCGAGGACCCACTCTCGCCAACACTGGGCGAGAAATCTTCGTCATGAGCGGGAAAACGAATTCTCGAGTTTGCGTTCGTCTTTCGACTTTGCTGGGAGGGAAAGCGTTGCTGCTTCTGAGAAGGGGTGATGGTCCGGACTCTTCACAGTGATGACGATTTGATGAGCGTGCTTTTTGGCGTTGATGGCGCATTAGGATATGGGAAAAGGTGTTATGGGTCATGGAAGGCAAAGGCTAGACACGGTTAATGGGGTGACGAAGGGTCATTAGGTGAACGATCACATACCTCAGACTAGAATTAATTCATTCTAGACAGACAGAAGAGACACAATTTGGCCCTGTATCGAAGCCGTCCCAGTTCCAAGTCGTATGCTAGGTATCATCATACACCCCGACTCCCGAACGCCGTCCATCCAACCCATTCACCAGAACTCCCATGCCCATGCCCAGCCCGTACCCAATTCCCTCTCCTACCCCCTAAAGACTCTGCCAGAAATAGTTGGCATAAAAATACCTCGAAAACTTCTTATCGATATTCACCACATGCACATCCCCCTTCCGATCATTCCTCACCACCACCCGATTGAACTCCCCATCCTTACTATCCCTCTCAATCTCAATCCCAAGACTCCGATACACCTTCAACCGGAGCAGCACCTCGTCCTCGACGCCACCCATCCCGCCATTCCCATTCGCTCCCTCGCCGCCATCCACCCCTTGCAGCTCCAGCTCCTGCAGCCGCGCATTCAGCTCGGCCAGCTGCGCCTGCAGCCTCTCCGTCTCCATCTCGAGATCGCTGGCGGCCTTGGCGATGCGGAACTTCTGCGTGTCGAGCCGCGCAATCTCGGACGCGTGCTGCGTAGACGAGTGCGAGGCCGTCAGCTCGGCGTGCTGCGAGGCGAGCGTGTTGAGCGTGCGCGCCAGCTTGCGCAGCGAGGTCTCGGCCTCGCGCAGGCGGAGGTCGCGCGCTTGCTGCAGCGTCGAGAGGGACTCGCTTATGCGCGAGACGGCGGCCTTGTCCGGGGCAATGTTGAAGTTGGAGATTGTGTGGCGGATGAGCTGGGAGGCTGTGGGTTAGTGTATATGGCTGAGAGAAGGAGAGGAAGGGGGGGGGCGTACAGTGGAGGGGTCTTCTTCGAGGAGCATTTTCGTTGTTGATTTTGGGCGAGCTTAATAGGTCTGTTTTTCTGTTTGATAATTCAGAAATGGACTTCGTTCGCTTCTGTAGGAGATGGATGGTCGCCGAAGATGCCAATCATAGGATGTCGGTTGGAGTCATCTTCAATCCACCCGCGTCGTCGTCGATCTTGAAGTTCTTGCGTGGTTGCACAGTCTTGGCGCCAAGCGAATCTCCCGGACGACCAGCAGGGCTGAAGTTCTTATCTTATCGCCTCGGCTCTGATGACCGGGCAGCTTCGTCATCGGTGGGCGCATGCTGGAGAACGGCGGTCGGAGCTTGACAACCATAAAAGACAAATAGACACTGATACCGCACTTTCAACTTCTAAAGCTGCAGCTTGGAAATATCGGTTCTGGGAGATACAAGTCGTCTGCTGTAAATCCACAGCAAATTCCGGCTATTTACATATTGCCACCATGACGCAGCTCCCGTGTAAGTTCTGCCGCCTCGAAGCCCAAAGCTGGTAACCCAGAGCTAAATCGCTGTGACCTCAGATGCAATCGACGCCGAGACGTACGTGCTTGAACCGGTACCAGCCCACAGCATTGCACTAATTTTGATTACAGGCCACTCAACCCGGCAGAGCTGGCGGTGCTGAGAGCGCAGTATGAAAAGGAAGGCGAAATGGTGGGCGTCCAGACCAAGTTCAACTACGCATGGGTAGGTTTTCGTCACCCTGCTTGCAGGGCCTCTAGCTCACGCGGCATACCCCAGGGCCTAGTAAAGTCCAATACGCGTTCCGACCAGCACCTCGGTGTCATGCTGCTCTCTGAAATATTCCGGACATCGCCCGAGCGGCGCCGCGAGTGCCTCTACTACCTGGCGCTGGGTAACTACAAGCTGGGCAACTACGGGGAAGCGCGGAGATACAACGACCTCCTGCTCGAGAAGGAGCCGGGCAACCTGCAGGCGACAAACCTGCGGTCCCTGATTGACGACAAGGTGGCTAGGGAAGGGCTCATGGGCGTGGCCATTGTGAGCGGTGTGGCGGTCGTGGCTGGTATTCTGGGCGGTGTGCTGCTGAGGAATCTGGGACGTAAGAGATGAATTGATGAGATTGCTCTTGCACGCGAGGTTGTAATTGTATAGAGATGGAGAACCGAGCATATTTGAGGTGTTTCTGGGGCGGGCATTGTATTTCATGTACGATGAGAAGGCGGCATCACGGTTCACTCTGGCGTCGAACTTTGAATAAGCAGGCAAAGGCATGCAACATATCTTCCCGGGTTAGGGAACACAGAAGCGCACCGCAGGTTCTGCATCATGGCCATTTGGATGCACTCAACTGCCACGTTCTCGGTTACCCCGCGTTCTGCCTGAGGGACGCGATGAGGAGGGCCTGAGCCAGCTTGGCCTGTCGTGTATAGGTAGGAATCGAGGCTGACACTTATCCCGATGGATCGCTGCATGCAGGTGCGGGGAGTTGGGCATTCTTTGATTTGATAGCACTGCAGGTACGTGTTGTGTGTCAAGGCCTCATGACCCGCTCTTTCCACGTCGGCCCTGCCACAAGGTTGGATGATACCCGTGGTTTTCCAGGTTTGTGCAAGGCGTGGCCTTGCTGCAACTGCCGATGTAGCAACTGGAAAGGGGAAGCAAAGAAAACTGGAACCTTCGATGTTGGCCTCACCTGGCCCTGAACTTAGGGTAGGTCGGCACTGTCGGGCTATGTTCCCTTAGGTTGCCTTACTTTCCAGCATCCAGTCCAGTTTCGGTTGTCTACGCTGACATTGCCGAGCTTGTCAGCTCGACCCAACAAGTGGTCCGAGCGTGTTATCTCCACTCATCCAACCCGCCGAATGAGTTGTCATCATCCCACAGTCCGCACAGGGCCGAACCGCACGGGCTGTGACGTCCAACTGGGCCAGGGGTCCGCTCCCGGACTGTTCAAGTCTTAACATCCATTTCGCATTCCATCTCCGAAACAAACACCCTGTTTCCTTAAACCAACATTACCCCGACAGCAAACAGCCAGAGACACGGCCACGCGCCATCAGAAACAGCGACAAGGAAAATTAAAACACCGACCGCGCAAACCGCCGACGCCAACGGATGAGCCGCTCTACCCGGCATTCTGGTCGACACCCTTGAGCTCCGCCGCCAAAGTGGGGCTACAGCACCGGCTGAGTGCAGTAAGGTTTCGAAGTCGGCCGTCCTTCCTGCCAGCAGTTGCGAGATCGACGACATCGTACTTTGACCGGTTAGCCAGTCTGGCTCTCTGTCCACGACTGCCATCACCGTTGCTACCGGCCCGCTCGTCGCTGCTCGCGTTCCTCCCGCGGACGACACAGCATGGCGTCCACCGCCGGTGGGGTCGAGTCGGTCTTCTGTCATGCTTGCCAGTCTGACTGGTATCGCAATGAGCACGAATCCCTGATTTGCCCAAGCTGCGGCAGCAGTTTCACGGAGATTGTCAGTGAATCAGTGCCGCACCGTTCCCCTGCACTCATCTAATGTTTCGCCAGATTGACTTCAACAACGATCCCCGTGAAGGTCATGGCATGCCGCGGCGTGGCTGGGACTCAGACCCGGAGGAGGCCGACATATTGGAACATCTGCGCGACGAATCGCCGTTCTCCGGCGATCGGACAAACCTGAGCGACGCCGGTCTGGGTCACTTCGCTAGGATGCTTGGTGGGTTCGGGGGTGCAAGAGCTGGGACCGAGACGGCCGAAGGCCCTAGTGAGCCGCGATCGCGGCTAAGAGATCGCGGCGAGGGGCCAGACTTGGTCGGGGGCGACGCCATTCTACGCCACTTTGCCGAAATACTGAATGATTTTGAGACTTCAAGAGCGCCACGCGGGAACCCTGAGGTAGACCCTCTGTTCCCCCTAGGGCGGTTCGGGCGTCAGCCTGGGGCCAGAACTCTGCACACGACCGTCAGGACTGGCCCTTTCGGCACGCAAACGAGAGTTACCATAACCAGCGGGACCGTAAGGAGCGGGCCCCAGGTACTACCCAACTTTGGCACGTACGTCATCCCTCGCAGGACACGGATTGGCGCCATTGCTCTCATCAACAACAATATAGCAAGGGCTAACCCTAATGACCTGAGTAGATTGTTCGGCCAACTTTTTGGTAGTCCCTGGGTGGATGAACTAGACCAACGGGAACGCCGAGGGGGGGAGCCGGGCAGCCCCTTCGGTGGCGGGCTTCATGACTTCCTTGAGTCCCTGTACAATCCGGCCGCAGCAGTTCACGGTGATGCAGTCTTTACTCAGGAGGCGCTCGATCGCATTATCACGCAGCTCATGGAGGCATCTCCGCACACCAACGGAGCACCCCCTGCATCCCAGGCGGCCATCGAAAGCCTCCAAAAGAAGCGAGTTGACGAGGAGATGCTTGGCGCAGACGGGAAAGCCGAGTGCACGATTTGCATGGACGAAATCAGCAAGGGCGCCGAAGTGACGGTGCTGCCGTGCAAGCACTGGTACCACGGCGAGTGTGTTGTCCTCTGGCTCAGAGAGCACAACACGTGTCCTGTGTGTCGGATGTCGATCGATAATCGGGAAGGCGGAAACAACAGCGGTAACGCCAGACGAGGGTCCCAACAGGCCCAATCTTCCCAACAGGCTTCAGATTCTGCTTCCACATCAGGATCATCATCTTCCTCGTCCAGTCGCTTTGCCCGCGCGCGAGACCGCAACCAGGAGGATTTGGAGCGCTTGGAGCGGTTAGAGCGGCTTAACTCCCTCCGCAACCCTTCCTCTGCCGAGCGCCGTTTTGAATCCAGAGATTCGCGCCGACGGAATTCTCACTCGCCGCCGAACCCGTGGTCGTCGTCGGAAGCGGGAACCCGTTCGAGACCAACGGTGTACAGGGGCACAGGGCGGCCGGGTGTGGATTATGGGGAACATTACGGCGGCGGTGGGAGACGTGGGGTTGAGCGGGAGCAGCGTGAGGGACGGGAGCGACAAGGAAGTGCTAGTAGTAGTGGCGCTGGTAATAACAACGCGGGTGGTGGTCCGCTTGGGTGGTTTAGAGAACACTTTGGGGGTGGGCGGAGGAGCTGAGCAACGACAAGCCGGCTATGGGAAGGTTGACGACGTTTACGAATTTCACTTGCTCTCCTGGACTCCGCAGGGGGGCTTTCGGGATTTTTGGGACTTCCGGGATGGCAGAGGACTCGGATGATCTGCTCAACGGAAACGGGATTTGGATGGAGTTTGTGTGACGAATGTTAGGGAAACATCAGCGTGGCTTGAGGATGGATGAAAGGGATTAGACTATCGCTGCTTTTCAGCCTTATTTTCGCCTCAGGTTCATTGACTTTTCTGCTTTTGGGATGAACCCGATATAAGTTACAAGTTGATAGATCAGTCGTGATGGCTACCTACTCAGAGAGGAACTTAGGCAGTTTGCCCAAAGTGGAGGAATGGACAGTTCAGGGGCTTGTTAAGGCCCGTCGATCGAAGTCCTTAACTCAACCTTTGTTTTCAGATATACCTATGCCTACCTCTCATGCTCGTCGATCATGCGAACTTCGCCATTTATGTATTCAGCCTTCCTGCATGCCTTGGCGGATTAGGAACCGGGGCAGGCGGACTCGTCAGCTCCTCTTGTGTAAGTGAGCTGATTGGCCGGCTCCACCGAGGAGACCTCTTGGTAAAGCTGTCCTGAACAGGAAGGATGACGCGCGCCCTCGGGCTGGCGTCTCTATTGAGGTAACGTTGTCGTACCAGCCGGGTGAGAAACGAGGAAGGGTTCATGTCTCATGCTGTGAGTTTGGCCCTGTTTATGTAGGGCGATATAGCTACGGTGATTTGGAAGACGGGGTTGGGAGCTATCTTGCCTCTCTTCCTCCCTGTTAGCACTTCACTTATCCTTGTTTTTCATCCCACCGCATTGGAGTGCAGACTACCGGCTGTGGCTGCGGTGCTGTTTACTTAGAGTCTACGTTGTCCACTTACACCATCGCCAACATCAGCGGCTGTGACCACTTATAAGCTGCAACGTCTCTCCGTTCGGTTCCCTCTGTCTCGTTCCGTCGCTGCCTGCCTGACAGGCAGCTTCAAGGATGCGCGGACTTCTTACCGCCGGGCTACTGGTGCTGCAGGTACCGGCACTGGTACATAGCCTTCCGAAGCCACTTCAAGGTATGGATGGGCCAGACAGGTCTCGGCTGGTCGGTTTCACTGACTGACCTTCCATAGTGGACCGAGACACCGACTCCGCCACAACGCAGACCACTCTCTCCTCAGGCCCAAGCACCCAAATAGGGACCCCGACACTAGTAGGTTAAGCCATCCCCAGATATAATCATCGGCTTCACTGACAGACATCTCAGACTCCCCACGATAATGAGCCGGCCAAGGACGAGTCCACCACTCTCTCTCGAGAACTGGCCGACTTACACGTCCTCCGAGTCCAGCTGGCTGAGCTCGAAAAGGAGGTGTCCAACCGGGAGACCTGGCTGGCCGAAGCGACCGGACTGAAGCCCTCTTACCGTCCTTCCTCCAGCATAGCAGAGTGTGACAGCCTCCGCTGCTTCGTCCAAGCCCTCCTTCGCAAGGCCGCGTACGCCGCCTCGGCAGTCCTCAACACTGACTCCTCCAACAACAACAACAATAATGATGCAGATATCACTCACAGCTCCAACCGGAATGCAACAAGTCTCGTAACAATACCCCTGCCGCTATGGCGTACAGACGACGGTACACGGACCGCCCATCCCACCAGCCCGGCAATGTCAGCCCCAATCCCGGCAGACCGGGACCATCGACCACAACCAGCCGCCGAAGTAGAAGATGAGTTTGTCGGTGGAATCGACGATTCTCCTGTCGCCCTGTTCATTCTTCTTGTTGGCTTTGTCGCGCTGGCTTGCCTCGGCATGGAGATTATTCCTTACTGCTGCTGCCGTGTCGAACGTGGCGGCGGCAACCTGCTCGAGATTCGGGGTACGGGCGGCCTGCTCCCGCCGCCTGTGACTGCTACTGGACGGCCCGGCTGGTGGAGGACGGGATTTTGGGAGCGGGTGCGTGACGGTGCATTGTTGTGGACAGGGTACGGACAGCGAGGAGGGGGGCAGATCAGGCTAAGAGAGGAGGATGGGAATAGGAATGGGTATGGGTATGAATGTCGGGATGAGAAGGATGGGTGTTATTTGGATGAGAAGACTGCACCCCATGCTTTGTATGAGGACGGTGGTGACGATGAAGACGGGGAGAGCGACGTGAAGAGCGAGAGCGGGTGTGAGGCCGAGGAAGAAGAGGAAGAGTTGACGCTCGGGGAGGAGCTGGCGTCGTTCAGGGCGGCGCTGGATTTGGTGGAGGGTATTGTTGCTGCGGAAGAGCAGAGGGCCCGGAGAGGGACCCGGGAGTCTGAAGCATTTCGGTGATTGCCCCGGGATGTCGAAGTCATATCATGGCCGCATATGTGATATGAGAGCGTTGCTCCTGTGGCCAGAGATATGAAACACGCCAAGCAGCGTGGGCGTATTTCACCTATTCCCGTCATATATGACACCATTCCATGTTACAGTCTATAAGCCGTCTTGAGTTCAGAGCTGGGGATGAATGGTGATTTGGGAGGTGGGAGACACTTAGCCAGACCATTCCATCCTTCTCTGTCCTGATGCAGTGAATGAACATAATTCACGAGTTAACAATGGCCCAGCGACCACCAGGCATTATGTGATACATTGTTGTCGAAGATAATGCACACTTCATCGCCGCTCAGCCCCAATCAGCAGAAGCACGGCGTCAACCACTCACCCGAGGAGAAGGAGACGAACATGCGTTGAGAAGTGATTGGTTGCCGGAGGCGATTAATGGCCAAGATTGGCACCCAAACCCCGCGCCGTTCAGCTATCTGAGGAGGTCCCTGCTTCCGGTGCAAGCAATCTCATTTAGCGGGTGGAGTCCCCTAAGCCAATCTCTTTGACGGTGCAACCAGCAGAACCACCTCGGCCTGCAAGCAGCGACGATTCCGTCTCGGTTCGTCCCCGCTGATCCATTGGTCTGGTTCTGCCTTCTTGGCCCAAGCACGATAATGGAAACGACAAACAGGCATCAACTCTGCCAAAACTCCGCAGCAATAAATTAAACTCAGCGGCGTCTTTTTGGCTTTCTTCCATGGATGTTGCATGAGCGGAGCAGACTTCGGCTGCATACGACCTTTGCCTTGAATTGAACCGTAGCTGATCAACCAAACGAGCAACTTTGCCAGCAAGCAAACGAGAGCAAGACCCGGTCCCGGTTCGAGACCTGCCGCCTGCCGCCTGCTGCATCGGACGAGCCGACTACTGCTGACATCATGGCCGACGACCCGCACAACACAAGCGACATCTCGGACCTTACCGAGCCCGCCGTCGCCGCAAAGGAGGATGCCGAGACCACGGCGGCGCGGCGCGAGCTGAAGCAGACCACCATATCGGAGAAGGCCGGGCGGCATGCCTTGCAACTATCGCAGGACGACAAGAGCGCCTCGGAGGACGATGCGCCCAGAGATAGAGCACCCGCCGGGCGGCTCACGCCCGAGATTAGCCTCGGCCCGCCCAAGGAAGAAGATTTGAAGGAGCAGATCTCGTCGCCCAAGAAGAAGCGAGCACGCGACGAGCTTGACGAGAACCGCGATGTCGCCGACGCTCCGCTCGACGGGAGGACGCCCGACAAGGCCAGCGCCACAATATCGAAGAGCAGGACAGACCGGTCTGAGCCCGAGAAGAAGCGACCGCGGGATCGCCAAGAACAAAGTGGGAAGGAAGAAATTGTAAAGGCGCCCGCCCAGCCCCGCCGTCAACACTTTTGATATTAACACACAGCAGGAGCCTCTGTCCGCCAGCGCATCGCCGAGATCGAGCATGGAACTGCCTTCGGAGACGAGAGAGTCGACCGGCACCGCCACAGCGCAGAAATCGGAGCCATCGAAACAGACATCATCGTCTGCCTTTGCCGCCTCCGGCTTTGCCAAGCTGGCAGCGTCATCCACCTCACCATTCGGCAGCATAGGTGGCGCAGGAAAGCCCAGCTTGCTCGGCTCGTCGGGGACAACCTCCTCCTTTGGCAGTGTTCTTGGGGGAGGCTCCAAACCGGCTGACCCTCCCGCACCGCCGAAACTCAGTTTCGGGCCCAGCACAGCTGCCTCCCCATTTGCCGGGTTGAACGGGCAAGGTGGCGGCGGGTCCGTGTTCAAGTCGAGTCCCTTTGCCAGTGCCTTCGGAGGCAGCGCCCTCTCTGGCTCGCGCCTCAACTTTGGCAAGCCCGGCGAGGCCCTTAAGAGCGACAAGCCGGCCAAGCCATTCGGTGCGCCAGACAGCGACGCCGAGGACAAGTCAGACGACGAAAGCAACGGAGACGAGGACACTAAGGGTGATTCCGCGTCTGACGATGGAGAGAACAAGGAGGAGGAAAGGGAGAGGGACGAGGCCAAGGCTGGTGGTGATGATAAGAAGAAGCCCAAGCTCCAGAAGAGTGAGTGTTGCCCAGACGGCGTTCCTCCCACCCATGATCATTCCCGCTTCATTTGTTTTGCTAATCCCTCCCAGTCGTGGTCGACGACGGCGAAGGCAAGGAAACCACGCTCTTCTCGGTGCGGGCCAAGATGTACGTCATGGAGAAGGGTGTCGGGTGGAAGGAGCGCGGCGCGGGCATGCTCAAGGTGAACGTGCCCAAGTCGACCGTCGAGCTGGACGACCAAGGAGTTCCGGACCCCGCCAGCTTCGACCCGTCGGTCCTGGAGGAAGAGGAGGAAGGGCGCAAACATGTCCGCCTCATCATGAGGCAGGACCACACGCTGCGCGTCATTCTGAACACGATCATCCTGCCGGCCATGAAGTTCCAGGTCACAAATCGGCTGAAGGCGTCGACGGTGCTCTTCACGGCGTTTGAGGGCGGTGAGGCGCGGCAGGTGCAGATGAAGGTGTGTTTTCGTCGGCGGCCAGCTCTTGTTTGGGAAGCCCAAGATGCTAATGCTTGTTTAGATGACGGAGGCAAACGCCACGGCGTTTTCGAATCTGGTCGATTTATTGAAGAAACGGCTCGCCGACGTGTAAGCACGCCCACGCGATGGACGCTGCATCTATAGGACAATGACGACCCTATCTCCCCTTCCCTTGTTCCTTCGCGCCATGGCACCTAACCTGATCGCCATTTCTTTGTTAGAGGGGACATTGTTGGGGCGAGCATGCATTTCGGGCATGAGGACTCGAGGAGGCTATTTGATGGCTTTTTGAGGCTGCCTACTCACTGGGCCCGGCGAGAGGTCATTTGTGAGAATGCTGCAGGCAAAAAAAGACTAGTCGTCTACGGACAGGATTTCCGGGACGGCATTTGTCCGTTTCTGTATATGATACTCGCCGCTCCAACGGGTGCGTCTCCTGGTTCCGCGGTCAGCTGGAGTTCTCCTGCCCGAGGACCTAGGCGTGATAGACTGGCGATAGGCTGGTGGCAGGGAGGGATTTGATGGTACTAGTACTGGGATAAAATATCAGACTACACGCTATCATGCTTCTTGATCTCGGATATTCGTGTACGTAGAAACTTTGGGAGTGGTTGACATTGCAGCCATTTGGCACCTACCCACGTTCAGTTCCCTTTCCTTCTCAATAACCCCTGAATTACAGCGGGGCAATCCACTGAGCAGCGGCGTTTACCACGTGCTTTCCCGCCATTTTCGCGAATCTATTCAACCTAACACGCCCACCCGACCGTGTATCTCATCCAGCGCCTTTCAAAGACACCCCACTCCCGTTCTCCGTCTACTCTGGGCGTCAGCTTCAAATGCAAACCCCTTTGCCAAACAACATCGCAGGCCAACGCCATGTCTGCAACCAAAGACAGCGCTGCCCCAAGGGCTAACCTCGGCAAGCGCAAGCGCGGCCACACAATCGCCGGCCCTGAGTCCATAGGCGGCGACGACGGCGACGATCTGCAACACGCAACAGCTCGAGAAGAGTCAACAGCGCCGCCTCCGAAGAAGGAGCAAGAAGAACCTTCCCAAACTACCCAGGAGACCAAGAGAAAAAGAACAACAACACGAGCCCCCAAACCCAAACCCACCTCTCCGCCCAAACCCGATCCCTCCTCCTGGCCACCAGCCCTCGCCCGCCTCGAAAAGACACACCGCGCCCTCAACCTGGTCTCAACCTTCCTCTCCGCTCGCCGGCACCTGCCCCCGACGTTCGAGACCCTCCGCCCGGCTGTCGAGCGCCACACGGGCTGTGCCTTGCTTGTCGAGGATGTCGCGGCCATTGCTGCCTTGCTGAGGGGAGGAGGGACGGTCCGGTTCGAGTTCGTGGAGAGGGCGGTGCTGGAGGCTTCTTTGGGCGCTGCATACCATGGTAGGAGTTGGGAGGGGGGGCTTGACAAGAAGGAAGAGGGAGAGGGGGAGCAGGTGCTGGTTTTGGAGTTGCTGGATGGGGAGCTGAAATCGGAGGGTACTGCTAAAAATAAGGTTAGCAGGGATAGAGAGGAGAGGATGAAGATGCCTGTGTTCAGTCAGGCGCAGATGATGCGGCTGATTGAGCGGCGGAACGGGAAGTTTGCGCAGGCGGTGGATGCGTTTGTGGCGAGGTGTGTCCGCGGGGGGCTGGATCCCGAGATGGTTCTGATGAGCGAGAGGGAGAGGTATATACCGCGGCGGCCGACGCGAGCGGAAGATGAAAAGAAATTGAGTGATACCCTCCCGGAGACAATACCGCGCGAGAGGAAGAGCATTCCGGAGATTGTGCAGGAGATCAAGGAGAGTCCGTGGTATACCGGCCAGATCGTGCCGGATGGGCACAGGGTGTTTGAGCCCCAGGAAGCGGTCTACGGGGATCTGAACTTTCTGCTCAGTCAAGACCTTGTCAACGCACTGTACAACGCCAAGGGCATTAGCCGGTTCTACGCCCATCAGGCCGAGGCCATCAACGCCTTGCACGGGGGGTACAACGTCGTGGTGGCGACGTCGACGAGCTCTGGCAAGTCGCTCATCTACCAGCTTCCTGTGCTGCATGCCCTGGAGCAGGACCACAACACCAGGGCCATGTACATCTTCCCGACCAAGGCGCTCGCGCAGGACCAGAGGCGGAGCCTGAAGGAGATGATGGGGTTCATGCCCGGCTTGGAGGATGTGCTGGTCGAGACGTTTGACGGTGACACGCCGATGAATGAGAGAAATATGATACGCGACGAGGCGAGGATCATCTTTACGAACCCAGACATGCTGCATATTACGATCCTGCCCCAGGAGGACAGGTGGAGGACCTTCTTGAAGAATCTGAAATATGTCGTTGGTAGGTTTTGCAGAGATCTGATCTCCCGGTGGAAAAGTCTGGAGATTGACAGCGGCAGTTGACGAGTTGCACTACTACAATGGATTGATGGGGTCTCACGTCGCCTTCATCATGAGACGACTCCGCCGAACGTGTGCGGCGCTGGGGAACCGGCACGTCAAATTCATCTCATGCTCGGCGACCGTGGCCAACCCGGAGCAACACTTCAAAACGATATTCGGCATTGACGATGTCCGCTTGATCGACTTTGACGGTTCTCCTTCAGGTAAGTGAATCCGGCAACGTTGAAACGGACGGCAAGCTGACGTCTGCAGGCCGTAAAGAGTTTATCTGTTGGAATACTCCGTATAAGGATCCCGGAGATCCGGCCAGCGGACGCGGAAACGCCATGCTTGAGTGCTCTCGTCTGTTCTGCCAGCTTATTCTCCGGGGCGTCAGGGTAATTGCCTTCTGCAGAGTCCGCGAGCAGTGCGAAAAGCTGGTGGGCGCTATCAAGCAGGAGCTCGAGACCCTCGGCCGGGGCGAGGTCGTTGGGCGGGTCATGGGCTACCGGGGCGGCTACACTGCCCAGGACCGGCGGAGGATCGAGAGCGAGATGTTCGAGGGGAAGCTCCTCGGCATCATTGCGACCACTGCCCTGGAGCTGGGTGTCGACATTGGCACCCTGGACTGTGTGCTGACATGGGGATTCCCCTACACGATTGCCAACCTCAGACAGCAGAGCGGGAGGGCCGGTAGGCGGAACAAGGACTCGCTGTCCATCCTGGTTGGCGATGGGTTCGCGACAGACCAGCACTACATGCAGAACCCTGACGAGCTCTTCACCAAGCCAAACTGCGAGCTGCAGGTGGACCTCAGCAACATGCTCGTCAAGGAAGGCCACCTTCAGTGCGCGGCATATGAGATGCCGATCCAGCCGACCGAAGACGCCATCTACTTTGGCCCCGATCTCGCCCAGATTTGCGAGGAGCGTCTCATCAAGGACGACGCAGGGTTCTACCACTGCCACGACCGGTTCCGGCCGCTACCATCCAGATTCGTTTCGATCCGCGACACGGAAGAAGACCACTTCGCCATCATCGACATCACACATGGCCGCAACGTCGTGCTCGAGGAGCTCGAAGCGTCCCGCGCAACCTTCACCATCTACGACGGCGCCATCCTCCTCCACCAGGGCGACACCTATCTCGTCCGGGACTTCAACCCGGACAAGCAGCTCGCGCGCGTCGAGCGGGTCAAGGTCGACTGGATGACGTCGCAGCGCGACTACACCGACATCGACCCGATCGAGACAGAGGCGGTCAAGCGGCTGAGCAACTCGCGCTGGCGCGCCTACTACGGCTCGATCCGCATCAAGCAGGTCGTCTTCGGCTACTTCAAGGTCGACCCGAAGCGCAACAACCGCATCCTCGACGCCGTGCAGATCGACAACCCGCCAGTCGTGCGCCACAGCAAGGGCATGTGGCTCGACATCCCCAAGCACGCGCTCGACATCCTCGCCCGCCGCCGGCTGCACGTCGCCGGCGCCATCCACGCCGCCCAGCACGCCGTCATGAGCCTCATCCCCAACTTTGTCATCAGCATGCCGGGCGACGTGCGCACCGAGTGCAAGAGCGGCCTCAAGGAGTTCGCCAAGCGCGAAACGCAGCGCAAGCGGCCCGCGCGGCTGACGTTTTATGATGCAAAGGGCGGCTCCGGCGGCTCCGGGATCAACACCAAGGCGTTTGAGTTTGTCGATTTGTTGTTGCGGCAGGCACTTGCGAGGGTGACGCGGTGCGCGTGCCAGGCGGGCTGTGTCGAGTGCTGCGCGTCGGAGCAGTGCAAGGAGATGAACGAGGTCATGAGCAAGGCCGGCTGCGAGGTGGTTTTGAAGGCACTGTTGGACGAGGAGATTGATGTCGAGGCGCTGCCCATGGGGCCCGAGGAGGGGAGTCCGGCGGGCGTGGAGACGGTCGTGTTGGCCAGCACGGTGTTGGGGAAGGATGGGCGCGGGTTGGCAGATGTTGAGGATGGTGATGGTGGTGATGGTGGTGACGATGGTGATGGGGAAGGGCGCGGAGATGGAGGGTAGAATAAGAGGGAGAAGGAAAAGAAAGAAAGGAAGGAAGGAAGGATTTCGTGAAAATGAAGAATTAGGTCATGAGCAGCAAGAGCTCACCAGGTTACATTGCGGAGGACGACATACACAATCACGAGTGGCATGGTGCTTTCCCTGACGAGACGACACTGTGGTTGGAACCACTGGTGACTGCCTTACCGAGGGCAGGCGCTATATAGGGAACATCATTGAGCTGGCTTTCAACGGCGCTTGGTGAAGTGGTCACACGCCTCGGTATCTCCACCGATCCGGCGCCGTAGACCCTTCCCCCCGGGATGGCCTGGGTTCGATTCCTACCCAGAACACTGACTCGCCAGTTTTTCCCGACTCCCCAATTGCCGGGTCGAGATCGAAGTAAACCCCCCATGAAAGGGGTTTTCATAGCTACTAACGTCCCTCGCAACAAATCCGACGGGGAGCTTGGTGGTGAGCTTTTTCAATTTGAGCCAAACATGAACACGAGCTGTTATATAAACTGATATACCTGGCATGGTCCCAGGAAGCTTCTCTTACAGAACCTGTTCATCGTTTTGATCAACACCAGCGAGTCAATCCACAACCGCGGTACGGTCTGGGGCCGGAGCGGCACCGGAGATCCGGGCATGTGGAGCCCTTGCCGGAAGATAATGGATCCACTGCGGCTTTGACGCGGCCCACACTCGGCGTCTCCTTCCATATTCCATAATCATGAGCGTTACAGTACAATTCCTTTGTCTGGTTCTGGCGACCGCCTCGCATTTGTGTTATAACTTTTTGTTCAATCTCACCTTTTGCCCTCTTTTCTCTTTGGCACCCGGCTGTTCTTCCTGGTCTGCACAGCGCCACAGTGTCTCGGCCAAAAAGGAACCAAGCACGCTAAGCATTCTGAAGCTTTTGCCGAGTCCGCCCTTGGCGAACCTAGCGCGATAGATGCGTGCTGATCGGCGAGATCCCTGCTCTCAGCTGAGAAGTTGAGGCAACCGAGCAGGCGAAGAGAACCGCCAACCCAAAAACACCGCTTGACGCTAGGTTCAAAGCGCCATTCTTGAACGGCAGCAGCTGGAGACAGCAAAGACCAACTCGGTCGCACTAATTCAGTACGGCAGAGGCACGTCGGGCCAACAAGTTGGCTGCGCACTCCTGTGGTGGATCTGACGATTGGGGGCGGCGTTTGATAGCTCGGCACTCCTTTTTAGACTCCTGAAACATCAGCCAAGGAGCGCGCGCCAGGTGGCTCTCGGGAACCCAACCGCGGGATGGCGTCCCCGTGTTCCTGGCCTCTCCATGTGGCCCACGGCGCGGCGGCTTGGCGGTTGGTGCCGTCGCTGTCATGGTTATTTTTTCTGTATTTCAGCTTCCGTCCAATGTTATTTTTCCCCCCTCTCCTTACCCCGGACCGGCTTACGGCAGGCGGGTTACTTAGGGGAGGGATTCCCCAACGTCGATCTTCGCGCCGAGTTTCAAGTTCGTGACACATCGAACTCACTCCCACTTAACTAACAGTAACTTGTTCTGCGTGCGTTAAGCTGCCGGCCAGATCAAATACGAACAAATCATCTAGGTTCCAATTGACAGTCGACCAAATCAGCACCACTACTTCACAATGGCCTCGGCCTCGCCGCCGTCCCAGGCTGAACAGCAGCAGTCCTCTCCAGCAACAACGGCCTCCTCGCCAACCCCAGAACAAAAGCCCCAAACCACCACCAGCAGCACTGCCGCCGCCAACAAGAACAATGGCCAGCTCCCCCTCCACGCCGGCGATATCCCCCTCACCAGGGAGGAGACGCCCGTGGAGAAGATCAAGCGCACGCTGGGCGTGCGTCCCGCGGGCGAGTCCGGGCGGTCGGGCATCCACCCGGTGCTCTTCCTGCGCAACGTGTTCCGGTCGGCCTCGTGGGCGTCGCGCATCGTCAACGTGCTGTGGCCCATCGTGCCGGCCGCCATCGCGGTGAACTACGCGCTGCCGGACAACCATCTGGTCATCTTCATCCTGAGCTACCTGGCCATGGTGCCGTGCGCGAACCTGATCGGCTATGCCGGCCAGGAGCTGAGCCGCAAGTTCCCGCATGTGTTGGGGGTTATTGTTGAGACTACGTGCGTGTCCTTTTTTTTTTTTTTCCCCTCTCTCTCTCTTTGCATTGAGTGACAAAGCGCTGATAATTTGCTGACGGGTAATCACAGACTCGGCGGCATTGTTGAGATTATCATGTTCATAGTCTTGATTACGAGGCCTGATACGGACCACGTCAACTACATCCAGGTCATCCAGGCCGCCATATTGGGGTCGGTGCTGGCGACCATGCTGTTGTGTCTCGGCTTGTGCTTCTTTTTTGCCGGCCTGAAGCGTGAGGAGACGGTGTTCAGTGAGACTGTCAGCGAGGCTGGAAGCGGGTTGCTTTTGACGGCGTGAGTTGATGACCGGTCCCCAGATGATGGTGAACCCTTCTGACAGCTGTCCAAGCGGCTTCGGCCTGGCCATCCCGACCGTTTTCGAACACTCCCTCAGCGGCAAGATCGCCGAAGCCGAGCTGCTCCCCAAAACGATGGAGATCTCGCGCAGCACGGCGGTGCTGCTCATGGTTGCCTACTTCATCTACATCTTCTTCCAGGCACGCACGCACCACGGCATCTACGACGCCATCTTCGTGGCCGACGAGGAGCGCGACGCCGACAAGCACGAGGAGCGTCGGCACCACCGGCTGACCTTCACCGAGTGCTGCCTGGCGCTGGCCATCTCCATCGCGCTCGTCACCCTCATCGCCCTCTCCCTGGTCAACCAGATCCCCTTCATCGTCGAGGAGCGCAACGTGTCCGACGCCTTCGTCGGCCTCATCCTCGTGCCCCTGGTCGAGAAGGCCGCCGAGCACCTGACGGCCGTCGACGAGGCCTACGACAACCAGATGAACATTGCCCTGTCCAAGGTCCTGGGCGCCACGCTGCAGACCGCCCTCTTCAACGCGCCTCTGGTCGTCATCGTCGGCTGGGGCCTGGACAAGGACATGGGGCTCAACTTCGAGGTCTTTGACGTGGTCGTGCTGATCCTGGCCATCATCACCGTTGGCAACTTCTTGCGGGACCAGAAGTGCAACTACCTGGAGGGCGCCCTGTGTGTCATTGTGTACGTGGCCATCGCTGTTGCCGCCGTCTATTACCCAAACCCGCACGTGCTTGAGGCGGCAGGCGGGTCCTCTGAAGGGGTCGGGGCGGCAGAGCACCACTGAGTCGATGTGATTTGGTCGTTTTCAGTTTCTGTTTTTTTTTTCAAGACATCTTAGCAAGCGAGCGTCAGCTAGATTTTCGGTCTCCGGGTTTGAATGATACATAATAATTCATGAGACACAGTCTCACAGCTCACCTTCCCTTACTCATGAGTGTATTGCTTATGTCGTTTCAACTAGGCCAATGGAAAATTCCATGTGTGCTGTCAGAGCGTACTCACCTGAAGACGTTAACAGGTAGCCAGACAAGAGAGATAAGCGGGCAAGAGCCACTGCATGCTGCCAGCAAGTCGAATCTCGAGTGTGAAGGTCCACGGCATAGAGAGCTCGTACAATGCAACGGATATTGTAGAAATACACGCCAACACCGAATCCCAATAGTTTCCACCCACGCAGCACTCCTTTTTGAGTTCAGTCCCGCTCAGCACTTAGCTGATGAAGCACAGGCAGCCCAGGCCCAGGTAGAACACAAACAGCGGATAGACGGCCAGGCCGACCCGGTTCTTCACCACGCCGCTCCCTCCAAGGATGCTCACTCCCGCAGCCAGCGACCACCCCACCAGCACCAGGTACACCGGAATCCTGGCGATCCAGTGCAGGCTCAGCGCCGACAGCAGCGCCGCAATGACGAGCGGGAACAGCGTGTACCCAATGACGCAGATACTCTGCGCGAATGAGCTGTGCACAAGGCAGTCAGTTTAACATCTACCCCTCTGTCCAGGCCGGAAAGTCAGCAAGAAAGAGAAGGAAGGACTCACATATTCCCACCCAACAACTTAATCTGCACCGTCACAACCGCCATGCCAATCCATACCATGGCAAATACCCCACTAAACACCACCTCCCTCTGCTTCTCCCGGCTCTTCAAGCACAACAGGGTGCTCAACAACAAACAGAAGACCAACGGCCCCCACAAATCCCAGTCCCGCAGCCCACTGCCCTGCAAATGCTCCGAACTAAGCAGACTCTCGGCATCCATCACCCGTCCCGCTAAGCCAGCCAGCTCCTCCCTCGCGCCCGCTAGCCCGCCCCCGCTCCGCAGACTGGCATACGCCCCGCGCAGCGAGTGTGCCGTCCCGCCCCACGCATAGAACAGGTGCCGCGGATACAGCACCTCGTGCAGCTTGGACCAGACCGCGAGCAGGTCGCGGCGGAGGGTGGCCCAGACGGACTCGTCGATGGTCGAGAGGGGCGCGGCGCGATCTTCGCCTGGGATGCGGGAGGTCCATGAGTTGGCCGTGTTGTTATTGTTGTTGTGGGGTTGGGAAGAAGACGAGGAGGAGCCGATGGTGCCGGTTACGGCGGGGCGGGAAGAGCTGGACGCGGTTGTGAGCGGGTCGTCGAAGGTGTTGAGGTCCGCTAAGCCAGTAACGTAGGGTTAGTTAGTTGAGACACGCAGATGAAACAGGAGACAAAGGGAGGAGACAGGGAAAAAATGACGGACCATCGTCGGGGTCAATCAGGTCGTCGTCGTCGATGTCGACGGCGGGGATGTTTTGGTAGTCTCGGCGGCTGGACGAGGCCATCTTGGGCCGGGGCCCTGGTTCTGCTTTTGGCACGCAATAGGTGTTTGCTTGGAATGAGGCGTAGTTTGTGCCGTCAGGCGGCGTGAGGTAAGTGTAGCGCTTATTAGCCTCTTAAGATCGTTTCGCAATCGCTGGCGCTGTGTTCTGCGCTTGGCTTTGGGGATAGCGTCAAGCTGGTCCACGGTGGTCTGAGCTTGCGCAACTCAACGGAGGTGCCACGAATGGATGTTACGTTCTTGGCATTCGGGTCCAAGCTCCTCTGCTAGAGTGGGCCGGCTAATAGGCAGCGTACGTACACGTATTTTACGCGTAACTTACACCAGCTAATGCAGTACCTTACACTCGAGTGGAAATACAGTCCAACGTCCAATGGCCAGAAGCTTGCCTTTTCCCACAGAGCTATGAGATACAGTGGCAGAAGCTTCCAATCGATCCAGCTTTGACCGCTACTTGGGCACCAGGCGTCTAATCGGCTAAGCACTTCAACACGACTGTATGTACACAGAGTCCCTTACCCTCCACTGCGATCTCTGTAGGTACCTTAAGCATTCTCTTCCCGATCTGTGTGACAGCATCGTCCAACCTCCGCTCCAGAAACCAGCTCAAGAGCACACAGCATATACACACGTACCTATCTCCATACCACAAAGATGTGACTGTCCATTTGTGTAATATATCACAGTAAGGCATTGGCTTGCTCTCCTAACACAACAAGTCATTGTGCGGCGCAAATGGGCGTCCTTGGGGGACCAGGTACCTTTATCCCAGCCATCGAGCAGGGCAGGATTGTCCCTACACTACACTCCCGTTTGTCGAGCCCATGTCTCCCCTATCATCATTTTCCCTTCATCACAGCAATCGTTTCGAGTTACTCACATCCTGAAGAGATGCACATTGAAACCGTCCAGAGCATTCTCCCTTTAATTAAGGAGCCCTATCTCCAACAACCGAAACTGTAAACAGGATGCTGAACAGTATACCCGCCATTAATAATGATACTCAAATCGCGACGCTTTTCCCGAAACCCGCCTGCTTGCCCTATCCCTATCCCAAAAAATAGCCCAAATAGTAATGCCCTTGTGCGTAGGTAGATAGTCTTCCAGTTATTAACCCAACCAAAACCGCCCTTTACACGCTGGACCAACAACATCAACATGCTATCATGAACGCATGGTAAATAAAACCAAAGCCCAAATATCACTGCCAGAAATACCTCGACCCAGCCCCCTTCGACGGCTCCCCCCCGCTCGACCCTCTCGAGCCTGAAGCATGCGCCCCATAGCTGCTGACGGGCACAGACGTCCTCGAAGACGACGCCTCCGCCCACGACTCTTCCCTGAAGATACACCGTCTCGACGCCGCCTCGGACGCAGACGGTACGTAGCAGGCCTGCTGCTGATGCCGGGCGTGTTCTTGCAGCTCGTCGTATGAGAAGGCCGGCCGGAGCGGCGGGCGGCTGCGGTATCCCCCGGGCTCATACCCTGCACCGAAGGGATAGCGTGATGCGGCGGCGGCCGCCGATGATGTGGAGGGAGCCCATGGTGCCGGCCGGCTGCTGGTGTCGTACATCCCCTCGTCTAGGGAAGCATGTCGCGTGCGGTAGCCGTGGACTGGGGACTCGGGCGGGTAGAAGCTGCCGTGGCCGAAGGCGCGTCCGGCGCTGGAAGGTTCCTTGGGTCTGTCATTGCCGCTATCGACTCGGGTGACCGGGTGGTCATCGGGGGGTGGGTAGGTGGTTGGGCGGGTATCCGGTTCCCAGACGGGAAGTCCGTCTACCGGTTGCGCGCCCATCCTGGGTCGACCTTGGCCATAGCTTGCGAGGGTCCCGTTGATGCCGGTTACGGCCCAGGCAAAGACGGCCACGTCCCGTATTGATCGCATCAACTCTGGAGTTTCCCATCAGTTCCGACATGCCCCCATAGCAGTATGACCGATGCGGGAAAAAAAAAGAAGTACTTACGGTCAAAGGGAGGCCCACCTGCCGCTTTGACGCACTCCCGCAACGGCATGTACTGCGGCAGGAATGGCGGACGAAACGTGTACAATAGCTCGGGGGAGATGTAAGGTTCAATCGGCTGGAGGCCCCACGGCGCCGCGAAGAGGCCGTTCTCGAAGTTAAAGGCGGCTGGGATCACTGGCGGTTGTGGGTCGGGGATAGGGGGCCGCGCTCTCCGCAGGACCACAACAAGCCCATCTGACGTGCAGGAAACGACAGCCTCAAGCTCGAATGTCCGAGGAGCCTGTGGGCGCGGTCTGTCTGGTGTTGATATATGAGCACCGCTTGAAGGATCCCCGTCGGCGTCCCCGCCGTCATCGCCCCCAGGCGAACTCTGTGATTGCGGGACTGATTCCTCATCGACGTCCATACAGCTATCCCGGATGCTGGGATCCTTGACGTCCACTTCGCTCCCGTTAAGGCTGCTCCTGTCATCTGCCTCGTCCTCCATCTCATCCGCTTCCTCTTCCTCTTCGTTGACCGGATCATTCAGGTCGACCCGCGGGTCCTTGTACCAGAAGCGCAGGTATGCAATTGACTCGTTGGCCTTGGCGCTTTCCAGACACCGCTCCGCTTCATCAAGGCAGTTAGGTTGGATGCACTCGTAGAAGGGCCTTTCCAAGAGCTCATCCGGACGTAGCCCCAGAATCTGTGCGACAGCATCGGTTGCATACATTATGGTCAGGTTCCTGGTGAAGCGGTTGAGGATCAGCGCAGCCCGGGGCTCTCGCTCCATCGGAGGCATCTTGAACTTGGGCGACAGGTGCTCGAGCATATGATATCGGGGGTCTCGCGGCGAGCTAGAGAATATCCGCCGAATGTGGGGTGCGTCTCTCGCCCTTCCTAGACGTGCACGTCAGCGGAAGAATGGAACCACCTGTAGTAGGCCTGGGAGATCATACTCTCGCTCTTCTCGCCCTTGAAATATATGCTCGTAGATGCAACCAGCACATTGTGTACGACGGTAAAGCAGCATTCGCAGCTCACCCATTGGCCGGCTTTGGAGAGGATGCGAGCATAATGGAGGACGGCGGCCTTGTCGAGCAGGACGCCTCTGCTGTGGATGGAACGTGCAAACGGTACCTCGTCGGGGTGGAAGTAGTCAAATGCAGATTTCCCCCTGACCTCATCGGGCTGGTAGCCCAGAATATCGAGAATCGAGTCGGAAGCAAAGAGGATGTTGGCATCGGGAGTGAGGTCTGGGGGGTGGTGGTTACAGAAGTCAGTCTGCGGCCGAGAGTTCAGTCTGATTCGACCTACTGTGGATGGTCATGAACGTCTGGTCTCGCGGGTCCATGGGGGGCTGACGATGGTGGGCCCGCTCGAAGAGCTGGCCTGGTGCGCAGAAGTCGGTTACGAGCCGCTTTCCATGCGTTTGATGACGGCCTGGTAGTATCGGGGGAGGAGAAGCTAGTCTCAAAAGGCGGCGCCGAGCCAAGCACAAAACAGGATGTCGTGTAGTGTAAGAGAGGTGGCCCAGATCGACGGAGCGGCGATCTGGCGGAGATCTCAGGCGTGGCTCGTGGGTCCTTTGGGGTCGGGCACGAGAAGACCGACGGTCCACAGGGGATGCGGCAAGGAAGCGTCGGGTATCCCGCGGTATCTCGTGTGCGTGATGTCCTCGACCGCTCCGTCCGTGGTTCGCAACCGAGCTTCAGTAGGACAGAGATCCCGCCGTCACCTGGGAGCGGATATATCAGGTCCCACCCGTTCTACCACGGGCTGGATCTGGGGAGTGGCGGGGAGAGAAGAGCGAGCCAGGCTGGCCGAGAGCGCTGGGAGGGCCTGGAAAGCGGCAGCGCGCAGCACACACGCGGAGGGGAAGCCGTCAACTGCTGAGCTCGGAGCCAGGGGCCGAATCGCAACCGAAAGCGCCGGCAGTGTTGCACCGCGGACAATGTCTTCGGTTCTGTGCAGTCATGCGAAGCAGCAAAGACCACGGTTGTTTGGCCGGTGCTTGCAGCGGAGACGCTGGGAGACTGCCGGCGGTGGGTTGAATTGCGAGGAAACGGCCGATGAGTACTGGTGCTGCGGGAGCCCAGCGTGCAGAATAGATTCCGGGTTTGTCCGCCTTTTGCGGTTGCTTCTAACAAGCCCGTTTGGAGCGGTCTCTCGCGAGGTCAAACGCGCAAGACGATCTCTTGCACTACAATCGCTGGCTCCAGGAACGCTCAGCCAGCAAGAAACCAGGAACGGCGCGTTGTTAGGGAGGTCGCCTGGTGGCTGTTCTGTTCGCACAGGAGAGACACTGTGGCCAGGCCTGGACTGGGCTGTGAGACCGACACGGAACGGGAGTGCACCACAGCACGTTGCGGGATCGCGGATCCGGTTTGTCTGGAAGATGCTGCGGGATGCTGAGGAAAACGAAGTTCGGAAAACATGGAAGGGCCCTGTTGAGGTGCAGCACCTAACTGTAGGGAAGGTACCTTAGTGTAGTGTTGACTTCGGAGGATATGAGTGGATTATGGAACATGGCGCGGATGGCGCGAGCTTCCGTCGACTCCACGTCCGGGGGAAATTGAACTTGGAAGCAACCTCCAGCTGGAACCTCTACTCTCTGGGCGCCGTGGGCGGGATGCAATCCCGCTGAGCAAAAGCCGCAATTCCTGCTCCCCACAGCAATGCAGCTGCCGGCGAGTTGGCAACAGTGTCGACCGCTACAGCACTTGACCTGACCCTGTTTGCGGACAAGGGGCCCTGGCCCCTGGCATTCACTCGGGTTGGAGCAAGGTTGGCGCGAGCGGGACGGGATGGCACTTCAAGTTGCGGTGGTATGCTGGTATGCTTGGACCAATGCCGAGGAACCAGCATTTCAGATGAAAACACAGCGATTGTGTAAGGAGGTGATCCATACAAGTCGAAGCAGCGTTTATCTTGACCAAATGTAACGAACAGTACAGATTACATTGTCAAAAGTCACGGTTCTTTCAGAAAATGGGAACGCCGTTCGACGGGCTAACCATTGGATGGAGTCGCCCAGAGCGGCCCTCAAGGTGTTTTGGCTCCTTCCTGCTATGGATAAAGTCAGGCTAACCTGTTTGAGGAGTCCACGTGTTAGTATAAAAGCAAAGGGCAGCCAAAGCTTGGATGAATGTCTTCTAGATCCCAATTGACAATTTCAACCCAACACTGGGCATTTCTCCTAAGGTCACATGAAGCCAGCAAGCCTTTTTCTCTGATGTATGTACTTTACCAACCGAGACAATACGTGCGTACCAGTCGGTGAGGCATTCTGGTGGTCGCACACTTGGCAACCGTCTTGCCCTCGTGGAACAGGCACAACAGACACAGAATCTCAAAAAAACTCTTGCGTCCTTGACCCGGCACCGATAACTCACCTTCCGTGCAGGCGCTGTGCATAATGTTTGATATATCTGGACAAACACTGTAGGTTGCTGCCCGATCATCTGGGCTACCCGTTTGGTTGGGACCATCCAGTATCCAAATCCGCTTGACTGCATGATCGTCAGGGCCGCAGCGCAGCAACCCTAACGAAGATCGCTCGCCGCCGCAACTTATGTGTTGATACATTACATACGAGGTACTCGTGCGCCGTCACCATCTGCAAGACTGGATAAGACAACCCTTTTGCTCACAATCATAGCCTCTCAGAGCCTGGCTGGCCAGGTTACACAGTGGGGTTTCCGTTGACAGTTACTTGGACGAGTTGTCCCTCGGGGCGGCCGGTCCACACAGGCTCAGAACAGCGTTGGCGTTTGTGCTCGATTGACGGCGTCCCTCAAGGGCAGCCAGTCTCAGCTTGACCTCTTTCGGCACTCAGCGCCGGTTTGTATTTGCACCCCGGCGCGCATCAAGCGACGCCCCGAAAATCTTCGGGCGTCTCGAGCGGCGTTCTCCGTTGGGTTGTTCCTGTGCAACCATTGGACGGGTTTACGACTGGCTCAACATCAAGAAGATCGACATGCTTGCTTCCGCCGTTGGCATTACTGGACGGGCCATGACTCTTCTATCCCGATTCGCCAGGAAAATGCTCCCATTAGGGCAGGTGTGTTATGTAGAGCTGGAATGGTCGGACCATCTTTTCCGTGAGACCGTGACGGACAGAGGTCGACAGTCGTCTCTTTCGCGCCCTCGTGCTGCTCGTCGCAAGCAACTTGTGACGCGTAGCCAAGCTGAAGCTGAGGGGAAGGAAATACTAGGCAGCCCAGGAGTGGTGCGAACCCTAGTGAGTTCAAAGTTCCCAATTCTTCGGTGCTGTAGTTAACCGTTTGCCGGATGGCACACTTGGGAAACTGTGGGTGACGGTCGGTTTCCGGTACTAGCGTCCCTCGCCGGCAGGTTGGTAATAATGAGCGAAGCTCTCGAGGGAACGATGTTTCCTCATAAGATACCAATCTCCAGCCTTGGCGAGCTGTGACCTAAAACCAGAAGGCACTAATCTCAAAGAGATCACCTCATCGGTTGTGGCTTTGCTGAGGTTATCTTCAACGGCAACAGGCATAGAGAGGAGTGTTGTATCTCGAAGTGTTTGATAATGTTCACTCGCATCACTGCCAAAACACGATATGGCCAGAACGACTATATTGAGAAACTTCGCTCGCGTGGTTCTTACGAAGCTCCAAGGGGAAGGACATATTACGCGGTAAGCTTTGTATGTACAACGATCGTTGAAGTCATGAGATGGGTTGTCTGCCAGAGACCAGGTTCCCCTATAGTACTGTTATCAAATATTACGAAGCTACAGAATTGCTATATGATATAAGGAGAACTACCAGGTCTAACTGAAATCACAGACATGTCTCTCCTTGTGGTTGATTTAAATCATGCCAAGCAATGAGGATCAGTCTCCAGCTCAGCCGAAGAGTTTCTAGAACAACGGAAGGAGACGATTGCCTACTTGAATGTTGAGCCAGTCACCCTGCAAATGAGAATAGTACTAAGTGCAGTACTGCAGTGCTAGTAAGCTACTTACACTTATAACTACCAGACTACCTATGATATTGTGACGGCTACACCCTAGAAATTTGCTCCACATAAGTCTCAATCTTCCTCACGTTCATCTCCTTACCAACCCACTGCCATCCCAGGAACCATCCTACCAAGACCACGGAAATGGGGAATTCAATTGATTGATTTTGTCATTCCTCGGTGTCGTTTGTTCTTACCCTCCAGGAGAATCCTCAAGTCGCGTCGCGTGACGCGTCGCAACTTTAATTGAGCGGACCCACCGAGGCGGAATTACTGCATCAACGAGCTTTCAGCAAAAACGCGGGCAATCCAATCAAAACTCAATTAGCCATTGATCCAACTCATCGAGCGACTCCTGGCATCCAGTCAGACAACTTGGCTGTTGAGACAGGGCACCTCTGCAGCAACTCGCGTTCGGAACTCTCACCGAAAAGCCTCCCCCGGCCCCACACCGTCGTCTCCGGCTCGGAATCCATTTCACCTGGGAAAAAGACATACGCAATTATCCTGTCGGAGAAGATGCCGCCGGCTGATTTGGCCGAGTGGGAACTACCCCGACTGCGTGCGTCTTTCATCTTCCAAGTATTCATTCCTGGCATTGCCCTCACCGGATTTCATAGCAACTCACCCCCTTGACAGGACGACTACAAGTACCTCTCCTCCGACGACCAACAAGCAAGCCAAGGTATGGAGTTGGTGCATTTCGAATGTGGCAGCCAGATAGGATGAATGCCACTGATACAGCTTGCCAGACTTGGCCGAGTTCTTCGATGTCAAGTTCTACCCATACAACCCCCCGGGAGCACCTCCAGTATTTGCAGCCACGAGCAAGAAGCATGTAAGAAGACAAGGCTGTCTCAAGCTCTGAAGCTGTGCTGATGGAGGTTCGTGATGAAGGCGGTGATCTGCCGGTTGACGCAACCAACCGACAAAGACGCCAATCCGTGCGAAATCATACAACTCATTCGAGATGACGCTGTAAGTAGATGCCGAGGAAGGGGGATGGGTGCAAGTATTATATGTGCCACGTCGCTGTGTCTAACCCGGTGACAGGACAACGCAAACTGTGCCAGCTGCTGGTCGAGAGACCCGGTAACTCAAGAGGCGTGGCTATGCGTTGCCGGCAACGATTCTAATGTCAAGGTTTACAATGTGAATAAGGGGAAACTGGTCAGGGCAAGTCTGCATGGAATCTCACGAATACGTAAACTCTATCAACACCAACTAACATTGGGTAGACACTTGTGGGCCATGGCGGCGTATGTTGATGATGAGCCTAGAGAGATAAGAGACCGAAGCTCACTCTGACCAGGGCATCAACGATCTTGCGACTTCGCCCGATAACCCACTCATCATAGCCTCAGCATCGGACGATACAACCATCAGGATATGGAGCCTGGCAGACGCTCACGAAAAGCAGCCGTGTGTCTGTATTCTTGCTGGCGAAGGCCATTCGTATGATTTGCTAAGTGTCGTATGTTTTGCGTCTCCGAACCCCAATCACGGACAACTGCTAAAACCTCGTCGTCAGGCCTTCCACGACAACGGCCGTTATGTGCTCTCTGCGGGCCACGACCAGGTCATCAATCTTGTAAGTCATCCTACTAATAGGCCCAACCCAGCGCTGCGAGGGGGTAGCACTGACAACAAGAAGTGGGCTCTCCCGGAATTTCCTACCCAACATGTCGACGTCCCCTTCGTGATTCACTATCCCCATTTCTCCTCCTCCGAAATCCACAACAACCTGGTCGACTGGTAAGTGCCTCCCTCTCCTCTACTCAAAATGAACGCAACACAGCCCCTAAACCCACCTGTGCAGCGTAGCCTTCTACGGCGACCTAATCCTCTCGCGCGCCTGCCACGAGGACTCGATCGTGCTCTGGCGCATCGAGGGCTTCTCCTCGTCGGACCCGATTCCGGACCCGCTCGACGCCCCGACGCCCACCGACATGGCGAAGCAGACGCGGTCGTACTTCACGCCGACGCTGTCGCAGTCGCGGCCGGCCATGTTCACGCGCCTGGCGCAGTTCCACACGCCCGACTGCGGCGTGCAGTTCTTCATGCGCTTCCGCATGTTCCGCGCCCCCGGCAAGCACCCGATCCTCGCCTTCGCCAACGCAAAGTCGCGCACCTTCTTCTGGGACTTTGCCCGCTTCGGGTCGTACCGGCAGTACATGGCCGAGCTGAAGGAGGCGCAGAGGGAGGGGCGGCCGCTCACGGGGGAGAACGGGGTGCCGAAGCCGAGCTGGTTGCTGGTCAAGCGCGGGAAGAAGACGACGACTACGACCGCTGCTACTGCTGCCGCGGCTGTCCAGGCCGTGGTGGGCGATGGAACGTCGAGTCTGAGGTCGTTTGCCGTTAGTGTTGCGGGCGATAAGGAGTCGATGGTCTCGGCGAGTCCGGACCCGGAGAGCGTCACGACGCTGGGACACACCAAGGAGACGCTGCAGGCTTGGGCGGAGATGTATGATCTGTCGAACCCGTTTGGCTATGTCAAGGCCCATCGGACGCTGCAGATTGATGGAGGGTTTGTTGGGAGGCAGGTGGGCTGGAGTCCGGAGGGCGAGTGGTGCGTGGTCGTGGGGAACGGGAATCGAGCCTTGATTTACCAGCGGTGGGGGAAGGAGAAAGGGGTGGCCATGCAGATGGGTTGAGGTGTTGCCTCTTCTCTTTCCCAGATTAATTCGTAGTTTCAGACAGAACTCTGAAAGTGTGGACTACCCTTCCTCGATGCCCATCGAAGAAAACATGGGCAGCACAGAAGCCTCCTCCTCATCATCGTCATCTTCTTCTTCATCTGATGCCAGAGATTCCAATAGCATCTCGTCATGGTCCTTCAGCTCTCCGCCGGCCTCCTGGATCCGGCGCAGGAAGCCGCGAGCTTTCCTGCGCTGGCCAGCCCGTGCTTTCTTGCTTTCCTTGTCCTCTGCTTTCGACCTCGGAGCAGGGGGCACATATAGATCCCCGGTGTACAGTGCCACCATGGCCCTCAACCGAAGTAGCTCGGGGTCCCGCGAGAAAGGCATCGTTTCCATGACGGTGTCCATCCGCCGCGCGATGTCAGTCATGCGCTGCAGTGCCGAGAGACGGAGATCGTTCTCCTTCTCGCGGAGTCTCAGCTCGCGGCGGCTGAGGCCCCAGAGATGGTCTTCCGTCGCGGGCAGTAGCTGCGCTCCACCGTCCCCGTCCCTCTTCACATACCCATTGCTGCCGTAGTCCATCGGCTCTTCAATATCCATCGCTTCTTCCTCCTCCTCCCAGCCATCACCCCTCTGTAGCCTCTCCAGGCCCCTTCTGTGGCTCGCATACGCCGCCTCCATCTCGGCGCTAAACAGCGCCACCTGGAACTCCAGCGCGCTCTGCCTGTTGCTGGCACTAAGATGCCTGCTAAAAGGGTATTCCCGGATGAGATATTCAAAGTACGCCTTCAGCCTCTCCAGCTTCTCTTCCTCCCCCTTCCCTTCCTCCTCACCTCCCTCCCGCCAACCATTGTCATCGTCCCCCTCCACCACCACCTCCTCCTCTTCCTCTTTAACCCCACCCCGTTCCGGCGGATTCCCCTTCCCTGACCTAGCCACCACCAGCTCCTCCCCCTCCCGCATCAAAATCTCCGCCCCCATCTCCCAGTACCGATCCCACCGCAAATCTACCCGCTGCCCCTCCACTTTGGCCCGCTCCAACATCCCAAACGCCCGCTTGGCCATGGGAATGTCCCCCTCGGCGAGACAGCGCCGGATCACGGCGGCCAGCCAGCCCACGCGTGCGTGGTATGCGCGGGCTTTGCGGTTGATGCCGTCGTCCTTGTCACTCCTCCTGGTGGGACTGGTAGTAGATTCAGCACCAGGCTCATCATCATCGTCATCGTCGTCATCAGTCGTTGCCGCCTCCCCTTCCGGGCCGGTGTCGACGTCGGCGTCGCTTGCTTGGTAGTCTGTTACCCCTGATGAAGAGCGGCGGGAGCGACGGCTGGATGTTCTGTTCTTCTGCTTGCGCGGGTGGCGGGGAGGTCGGTGCGGGAAGCCTGGGAAGGCCTTGGAGGGGAGGGGCTCGTCGGCGGGGTAGCCGGCGAGGGCGAACTGTCGGAGGGTGTCGGGGCTGTGTGAGAGCGGGTTGATGACTGTGTCGGAGGGGGCGCGTTTGCGCTTGCGGTGGGATGGTTTTGAGGGGCCGTCCATTTCTTTGGTGGTTTTAATTCATTTGGGATGAATGGCTTGGGAGTTGTGTGTTGTGGCTGTGGTTGTGATAAGATGATGAGATAGGTGGTGAAATGGGTGTTCCGAGAGAGAGTTAGTGAGAAAGGGTTCTGGTTTGTGCTACAGCAAACGGAGTTATCTTGCACACTCTCCGAGTCGAGTGTGCTGGCTTGAAGTTGATTGATATTGTCAATAGTTGGGTTCGAGGTTGGGGGTATAGTTGGTATGACGGCAATTTCATCAAGTTGTATGATGTCGATGAAGTCAAATGAATGCTTGAGTGGTCTGATGGAAATTTTTGACTTGTCGTGAACGTCGGACAGTGAGTACGGCACCAACACCCAGCTCATGGTTTAACCAGGTGTTTTTACATGTTCATTTCCTTAACTACCAAGATTTTCCAGGGCCTGTAAAGTTCGCAACGGCGCGTCTTTTGCCCTCCTTTTCGCCACAATATATACCTTGGGACCCTTCCGACTGCCAAAGTTTATCTGTCTTACAATGTCCCCATACGCCACTCCGATAGTCTACGGGAATTACAGAGCCAGGAGGGGCAGCAACTGCAGATCCCGGACCAATCCGCTGACTTGAAGGACGCGTTTGCACCCGCAGTCTAGCTATGTACAGTGTATGATGCAGTGGTACGCCCCGGTATCGCATTTAAGGTTTCCGCTCGAAGTAGACCCATTGGCCCTCGGCCGGTTGCTCCTCAAGGGGCTCCCAACTAAAACACATCGTTAGCCATTGCAGACCTGAGAAAGGGGAGTTATCAAATCTCGGCTTACACTTTAGCCTGGATCATGGTGTCCACAAGCTTGAGCTCGCCCTCAGCAACCTGAATCACCTCCTCAATCAGGCCGGCGCCAATCTTCGTCTCAAGTTCCGAAATCCTGTAAAAGCAGCCACGTCAGCACACCCCATCATTCCCAAATTCTCCCACTCAAGACACAAGGAAAAAGAAACACCCACTGGTCCGCCGTCAGCTGCGGCTCCGGCTCCCACTGCACCTGCTCCACATCGCCGAGGTCCCTCCGCTCAAAGATATGCCTCAGGTCCTGCTTCTCCTCCAGCGTCCTGCTGCCCTCGAGTTCCGGGCCCTCGTCCACCTCGCCGTCCCACTCCTGGTACCGCATGTCCTCCTCCTGCGGGAAGTGGCGCACGACGAAGGCCTCGCCGCCGCGCTCGACCTTGATGGCGGTCGCGCCGCTGACGCTGGCGCCGTGCGCCACGTTGAACCGCTCGGGGTGCTCGCTGAGCAGCTTGCGCGCCTTGTCGGCCCACTCGTCGTAGCCGGGGGGCACGGTCGCCTCGACCAGGGCCATGCGATGTTTCGTCACGGCCTCGACCGACTGCCGGTAGACCGAGTGCTCGGGCACGGCCTTGAGCTTGTCGAGGGTCGATGTGTACAGGTACAGGAGCGTCGACCGCGGCGTGGGATGGGTGTACAGGCCGGTCAGGCCCGTCGGCGTGCCGGGCTCGAGGTACCGCGCCGCCGGCCGGACGGCCGCGAAGAGCCGGAGGGTTGCGCGCATTTTTTGTTGTTTGGCTTCTCAGGCGGCACCCTAATTGATGAGTCGGGTGTGTTGCTGCTTTCCGACGTCAGAGCTAAGCAGCGCAATTCGAGGCTGCGATTGGCGGATGCGGATCGGACATGTGGCTTGTCACGTGCTACTTTCTTTACACAAGCGCCTGACTGGTGGTGCCTCTCTCAAACTTTAGTATGTAGGATGTCGGGAACGCAGGGCTCCCAGTTTGGGATTCACAAAGGAGAAGTTGTCAGCAGTGCTTACGGCAGGGACGGACGAGGAGGAACTCGAGCGAGGGCGTAGCTGGCTTGTCTCGTGGAGTCCCAAACAGACAATACTGAAGGCGGGATTCAATTTCAAGCATGCCGTGGGTATAAAGACACCTAAAGTATATATAATCCAGTCTGTGCCAAACCTTGACTCTATAAATGGGAATTAAAGTCCGCAAAGAGAAATAGCAAAAGAGCGACTATGCCGGTCCTTCACTATTCAATTACTCCTCCAATTGACCACCACCGTCTACAGCTCGCATCTCTGCCGTCTTTTGAGTTCCCTTTCTTTCTTCCGTAAGCTCTTTCTGTAACGGTTCATCCCAGACCAGACCCGTTCCGTATCGTATTTCCCACCTTCGTGACACAAAGGAAAACCTCATGTAGTTGTTTGGACGCCCAGTACATGCGTTCGCTTCATATTCCTATGAGACCCATCTATCAAAAGACCACCCTGTGAAGGGCTCTTCACGCACCCGCCAGAGAAAACTGAAACCCAAGAGGCCGGAGATAGGGAGATTCGTTCCGAAGGTCATGCTTTTTAAGGATCACCCGCCTCCTCAACCTCCGCCTTGGGCGGCGCATCGGCATCCGTCATCTCCTCGTCCTTGGATCCGCCGTTGTCGGCGGCGCCTTCTTGTTGCGCCTTTTCAGCTTCCGCGGCCTTGCGGGCCTCCTCCTCGGCCGCCTTCTTGGCCGCCCGCTCAGCCTCCAGCTTGGCCTGTAGCGCCTGGCGCTCAGCCTCGACCTTCTCGAAGTGGCGCTGCACCACGGGTCCGGCCAGGGCGCGGATCTCGTCCATCTTGGCGATGTAGACGGCCTTGGTGGCATCGTCGCCCTCGTCGTAGAGCCAGTCCTATTGCCATCCGTCAGCATCCCTCCAATCTCCGCAGCACTAGGTTAGAGCCAGACTGAAACTTACCTCAGTAGCGGTGAGTTTCTCGCGGATCTTCTCCTTCTCCTCCTCGCTTGCGAACTCGCGGTATTGGTCGTCAAGCTTGTTGCGCAGCTCGTAGATGTACGTCTCGAGCTCGTTCTTCTTCTCCTCCGTGTCGGCGACAAGCTTGTCCTCCATGACCATGGCATTTTCCCTTTCCATGGCCGCATTCTTGGCGGCGGGCTCGAGCGACTGGGTGGCGCTGACGATGGGCAGCTCGCCCTTCCGGACTTGCTTCTTGACCTTCCGAGTCTTGGGCTTCTCCTCTTTAGCGGCGTCCGTGTCCATAGCCTTTGGGAATGAATCAGTTAGCCCGTCTCTTGTTATCTCCCCCTCTGCCTCTCCCCGGGATTCGCCAGATGCAGGAGAAGGATCGGTCTTGCGACGTTTCGACTCCCTCTTCGGCGTCTCCTTCGGTTCGCCGGCGTCCACCTGTTCAGAGGCCACCGATAAGGCGGGGTTTCCATCCTGCATAAGAATACTCACATCGGGGTCCTTTTTCTCCCCTTCCTGCTGCTGCGGCTTCTCCTCGTCCTTGATCTCCTCCTCCACCTCCTGGTCCTCGACGTAGTAGCCGCTCTCGACGTTCAAGATGCCGTGGATGTTGACCCGGGCCTTGAGCTTGCAAATCATGAAGTCATCCTGTCCGCCCGTCGCCTTGACTCCCTTGACGGAGAAGCGGCCGATGAAAGGAGAGATCTTGCCAGGGAGGCCCTCGGGGCTGGCGTATCTAGCTTCCAGGTCGAAGGGCTGCTTGCGGTAGAAGGTGAGGATCTTGGTTGAGGGCATCACGTTGCCCTTGTTAAAGACAACGAGACTGGTGTCCTCGTCAGGAATGTCGGCATCCTTCTCCCAAGCGAACTCGATCGGGTAGCTGATGACGTCTTGAACAGTGAAGTCGCGAACCTTGAAGACGGGAGAGAGGATGGCGCAGCTGAAGGCACAGCCACGAGCGATGGCCTCGTCCTGGTTCAAGGTGAAAGAGAGGTTCTTGCCAAAGAAGGCCTGGATGCGCTCCTTGATGGCAGGTACACGGCTGCCACCGCCGACAACCTCGACGATGTCGATGTCCTCCTTGTTCAGCTTGGCATCGGCTAGGGCCTGCTCCAGGGTGGCATTGACCCGGTTGAGCAGGGGCTCCACCATGGCCTCGAATTCCTGGCGTGTGATCATAGCGCGCACGTCGATGTCGTTCATGAGCGACTCGATGTTCATGGGCGCTTGCTGGTTGGCGGACAGCACCTTCTTGAGCTTCTCGGCGGCGGCGTAGACACGGGTCAAGGCCTTCGGGTTGGTGAAGATGTCGATCTTGTACTTGCCGTGGAACTCCTTCTGCAGGTGCTCGACAATCGCCCGGTCGAAATCACGGCCACCAAAATGGCGGTCAAAAGCGGTACCCTTGACGGCGAGCTCGCCCTTCTTGAACTCGACAATGGAGCAGCAGTAGTCGCTGTAGCCCACGTCGACGAAGGCCACACGGCGGGGCTTCTCGTCAGCGGCGGGCAAGTCCAGCTTGGTGATGCCGTAGCCGAGGGCGGCGGCCGTGGTGTCGTTAATAAGGCGGAGCGGCTTGAAGCCGGCGATTTCGGCAGCATCAATCAGGGCGCGACGTTGGGCATCGGTGAACCAAGCGGGCACGCTCAAGACGACGTCCGACACCGGGAGCTTGAGTTCAGTGGCGGCTGTCTGCTTGATCTTGCTGAGAAACATAGCAACGAGCTGTGTCGCCGTAAACCGCTCCTTCTTGCCGAGGTAGTTGACCTCAGCGCCGACCTGGCCATTGACGTCGACCAGGGGCGCCGAGATGTATTTCTGCTCGATCTGGACATCGGGATCATTGAGCGAACGTCCGAGGAGGCGCTTCAGGCAGCCAACGGTGTTCTTGAGGTTGGAGATTTCTTGGGTCTTCGCCGGCTCGCCGAGGTAGCGGGACTTGGGACCGAAGCCAACGAGGGACCTGGTAGCGGTTAGGCACCGGCTGGCAAGGCTGATTTTATGGACGTGTGACACTTACGGAGTTGCCCGGTTGGAGACTTCATTGCTGATCTGCACAACAAGATTGTCAGTTCTGCATCTTGCTTCACGGATTGGTTCCTAAACCGCTTCCACCGGCACTTCCTCTCGCGCATCGGTAGAAGCAGCGGCGGGGTTCTTGACATACCACATCGACACCCCGATTCCTCGCGACGGCGATGACGGTGTTGAGGGATCCGAAATCGACGCCTGTAGCACCCCCAAAGTGAGTGCCATGCATTTCATACGAGAGGGTGACCATCCGGCCGGGGATCGCAACGTACCGACGACACTCATGTTGGGCGGGAAGTGAGGGGCACTAGCAAAGAGGGACTGGTGTAAACAAAACTGTCCACAGAAGATGAAGACACCAGACAGCAAAAGTCGGCGGGGAATGTGTAGCGCTCACCAGCTGACTCGAGACTCGATAGGATGTGTGACTGGGAGGTTGTTGTGTCTGCGCAGATGCAAAATCTGGCAGTGGGTATCGTTGATGCAGAAAACGGATTCGTGAAGTCGCCTTTTCGCAAAGCGGGAAGATGGAAAAAAATCAGATTCTAGATGCCCGAGCTGGCTGGCGCCCTCGGAGGGGGTTCCCCTCCATGGAGCCTTATGGAGAGCCTTTAGCCCCGCACCCTGGTGTCAGCACTAAGCCAAGAGGTCCCCAGAAGCTAGGAGAAGCTTCTCGATTGGCTCGGGATATCAACAGCAACACCGCCATGTTAGGCTCCTGCAGCTCAACGCCCTTTTCCTTCATGTGTCTTTCAAGCAGTCCTTCCTACGGTAGATGGGGCTCATTGATCTCGAAATTTGACGAACCTTGATCTTGCATTGTCAATCTCAAGCAGCCGTTGAAACTGGAAAATGATGCCAACTGAGGGGCATTCATGATAACAGCTCCTGATAAGGCTGGCTTATCTTATCACCATCGCAACGCCTGCCGTGCCTCTATCACCCCACCTTGAGCCCCCTTTGCCGCTCAAATTCGAGAGCCAAGCCGGACCGGGCAGCCATAAGACCTCATCCATCACCGCCGTGTCGCCAGCAAGCAATTCGAGTTGGCTCGACTGTCTTCAAGAATGGCCGGGAGCTCAGAAAGAAATCCCCATCCAGCTTCACCGACCGGATCGGTGCCCAACTTATCCAGAGACGCCCTTTCCCCGAATAGTTTGGACCCGATGACGGAGAGCACACAAGGCTGCCAAAAATCCCTAAATGAGGTGCCCAACTGCACTACACCGCGTATTCGTTTTATACCTAGCAGCTTCGAGTTGTTACCTTAGCTCAATGCCGGGTTGTCGGGCTATTATGTGGTTATGTGGCTTGCGGGAGCAATTGACAAATGGAAGCAACGTCAACGGTATGGCCAGATCATGCTCTATACTGTGCGGAGTAATGTCTCGACTTCCATCTGCGTTCGAACCTACATCGCTCGCCTTCCCCTTCCCTTTTTCATTTCCCTTGAGCTAGCTATGCGTTTTGAGTCAGCGGCCTGATTCCTGTGCACCAGCTTCAACACTCGAGGCCACGAAGTTGAAGCCCAACTCCCTTTCCAGGGGTCTGTACATGCATCCTCGCCCAGCGCGATTCCGGCGACTAATCCTACTCCCGTGCTCAAAATACCATGAGGTTTCCCGCATCATCAGGCGCTTCGGAGCGCTCCTAAAGTCGAGAAGAGGGTAGGGTATCGACCAGCTAGGCTAAAGAACCGATCGAAGTAGGAGTGGTATTCCGAGGCCTCGCGGCTCTCCTAGGCTCTGCAGGAGGGTGTCCGGAGCCGATTCGACCGCGGGAAGCCGGAAGGCCGCGCGCGCAAGCAGGGGAAACGGCGATAATCCTTCCAATCCCTCTCTCCCTGCTCCTAATACTTCAATCGATGAGGTCCTCGGTTGGCGATAGGAAGGGAGTCTTACAGATGTTGAGAGCGAGAGCGATTGAAAATTTGTGGGCGTGAGGGACCTGTCACTGCCCGGGGCACAACAGGCGCTCCCATGCTAGCTCTAACGTGCGAGTCGAGCTGACAAGATGATGGGTGCTTGGTGTACGGCTTTTTTCTTTTGGTCAGCGGAAGGCTGAATACTAGCCATTGGGTGGAGCACTGGGATCCTTAGTCTTCTTGGTTTCCTTGGTGGTGCGAAGCTCCAGGCACCCCTTATCTGCTGGCAACAATGGAGCGTGAGCAATTGCTCGGAGTGTTGGCAGCCAACTTGGGAGCACAGAAGCATCCAATTGGCGTTCCGCGTCCCTGGCTGTAACCATCAGCATAGCTCGAAGCGCGAAGTGAGCGTCATTCCCGGCGACGTGGAGGTTGCGAAAAGGAATACCGAACTCCACGAGCAAGCTTTCCAAACTATATCTGTAAGACAGTTGGAGTGGATGCTGCGCGGCCTTGACCGTGTCGATGATGTAACGCGGGCGAAGATCGATGTTAAACTCGTTGAAGCACCGCGAGCTCCCGCTGAACCCCGTGGGCAACGAGAATGATGTCTCGGTACAAAGTCATCCCTTCGAATTTTGCTCGAAGATCGGAGAAGGAAAGAGCCTCAAACTTTCCAAATAGAAACTTGTTGGACTTTTTCCGCGAGAACCCGGGGCTTCCAACAAAATGATGCGACTCGACCATCTTCGTCACCTGCCCAGAGCGCGGCAAACCCAGGATGGACTTTCGCAGAAGCCGAGTATCGAGAATGGATACGCCAATATGGAATTGCTGGATTCCCTGTTCGTTCTCCTGCAATGCGTCGATGTCAACGCTGAGGAATCGGACGTCCCATACTTCCGTTTTTCGAAGCTTTCTGCCGGGGAAGTCGGGTACTGAGCCACACCATGGTGCTGGAATATGATCGCTATATCCAAACAGACGTCTAAGGGCGATCGTCTCATCTCGCAGAATGCCCATATGAGGAGGGACCGCGTTTGATGACTGCGTTGTCGCTTCCATGGCGATTTTTGTCAGCCGCTGGTTGAGGGGGAGTGGCCGGAGATGGTGCGCGCGAGCGGAGTGAGACAGATCAATTCGGGAGGCAGCTGTGTCCGTGTGGGCCCCGAGCTGGGGGCGTGAAGTTATCTCGTCAGTGTAACAAGTACCGCGTGTGTGATGCGCCAATTATGATGTGGCAAAATGGTCTTGGATTGAGATGATGATCAAGCGACATACAGTACTGTAAGCTCAGCACTCTGAGCACTGTAGGTCTTTGAGCAATCTGGGGCTTGCTCTCAGATATGTGCGAACAAGGTGCCCCACCATGGACCCCACTGGGTCCTCTAGGCTGGACCGTATCAAGATGGGACACCACCCCAAGGTCAAAGACTCAAAGAAAGCCGTTCTCCGTATATACCTGTTGGAATGTCAGGAATGTCGTGGCATCCGGAAACGGAGTCATGGCACCCGGA
>MU860111.1:0-76163 GCA_033296875.1 Achaetomium macrosporum
TCTCATTGTTGTGCATAGCCTCCCCTTCCGACTCGTCGAAAGCTCGGAGTTTCATACTCTTTGCAAGGCACTCAATCCAACGGCCTCAAACGAGATCATCTCTTCGCATTCTGGAATCAAAAGCCAAATCGAAAAATCATGGCTCTCTCATAAAGACCTTGTGCGGAAAAGGCTTCAGTCATCTCTATCAACAATCCATATCTCTCTCGACGTGTGGACTTCTCCAAATAGAAAGCTCTTCCTTGGGATTTGTGCTCAGTTTGTGGATCGCGAAACGGAAAGGCTTTCCAAGGCATTGGTTGGACTTCCTTCGATTCCTTCACATCACGCCGACTCTCAATGCAAAGCTCTCTTTTCGGTTCTCCAAGACTATGGGATTCATCAAAAACTTGGCGCGATCATCAGCGACAATGCATCCTCAAACGACAAGCTTTGTCGATTACTTGGCTCTATTCTTGAGGAGGAAGGGTCAACGTGGGTGGCATCAGATAATCGGATTCGGTGCAATGGCCATGTTATCAACTTGGCAGTTCAAGCCTTTCTCTTTCAAGAACTGAAAGAAGAAATGGAGGAAGAGGATGAAGACGAAGATCCCCTAGAGAAGAGAAAGGTCTCCCTTCGCAACTTTGGCCCTCTTGGCAAGCTTCACAACATTGTCGTTCACACCCGTGGCTCCCCTACTCGAACTCGGCAGTTCATGGAACTTGCCGGTCGGAATATCCCCCTCGACAATAGCACCAGGTGGAATAGCTGGTACGAAATGCTCAAGGTCGCCATTGAGAAGGAGTCAGCTATTGACTCTTACTCAAAAACTTGGTATGATGATCTCCAAGACGACTTCCTATCTCCACAAGACTGGGAATCCCTTCGATCAGTCCTCTCGTTCTTGAAACCATTCTACCGCGCAACCAAGGAGACCGAAGGAGATCTTGCAACCATTGACCGAGTTCTTTTCACCATGGATATTCTGGTTCAGCACTTCAAGAAGAGTCTTGACACTTTCAAAGCGAACGCTTTCTTCTCTCCTCGGGTTCAAAGGAGCTGGGCAGCCTTTGACAAATACTACCTGAAGACAGAGGACTCGCCATATTACGCAGCGGCGATTATTCTGCACCCTTCTCGGCGAACTGGATATCTCAAACACAATTGGGATAAAAAATGGGTACGACCGGCTATCCAAGCCGTCAAAACATTATGGGTTCACTTCAAGAATCAAGAATTCATCCCATCATTAGCTCCACCTTTCGAGGAAGCAACAGAAGATCTTGACGATGACTACGACATCTTCGCTCGGAATCTCGCGAACTTCCCACGGCCGCACAGCAAAGATGACCTCGAAGAATATATATCGGAGCATGCAACCCCTATTGACAAGCCAGCTTTGTCCTGGTGGTTGGATTCTCAGCAACGGAAACGTTGGCCAAGGCTCTCACAATTCGCAATCAACATTTTATCGATCCCAGCGATGAGCGCAGAGCCCGAGCGGGTGTTTTCTGGGGCTCGCCGTACGATATCTTGGGAAAGAATGCAACTTGGGGAGGGGACTATTGAGATGCTTGAGTGTTTGAAGCATTGGAAGAGGTCAGGATTGATTGGGGAGTTTGCAGGGGCTGGAGATATTGACGATGACTAAGCAGGATGAGATATTTTCCATATTTTGAATCAATATTCGATTGCTTAGTAATATTGATTTTTCCCAAAACGAATATTTTTTGCCCACCCTGGTCCAGCCCCCTTCATGGATGAGATACCACCATGGAGAGCCGTTTTCCCTGGGAGTGAACAGCCAGATGTCTTTGCGCGCGATGAAGGGCAGCACGTCGTGTCCCCTGAAACTGAACGCGAGGAAGTCGAGGAAATCCTGATTGGGTGAGTGACTAATTGTTAGTACGGTATGTAAGCTTTGTTTGCTTCTGTGGAAGCAACAAGGGGGCTCTGTGCGAATAGTACAAACTGTGAAGCGGCAACATATCTCCAGCGGCACGGGGAATCGCCTTCCTATAGCATCTTGGAATCTGATAGGCTTCTGGTCCCACGGCTCATCTATCGCGGCATATATGTGGTACTTGACCTCCTCTTTACTTTCGTGTAGTTGCTGAGCAAGGCGGAGGTTGCCTTGCTGTCCGGACGCAGTCAGGTTGTCGATGGTTTGCCTGTTAGTGATAGGAACCGCAGGTTAGAGGTCACTGCAATCAGCTGACGGAGAGGTGGACGCAGCGGAACCTGATAATGTCGCCTTGTATCAGCGAAAGAGAACCCGTGAGGCTCTGAATCCGTGGTTTTGCCCGAGATTGACCAGGTGATTCGGCTGTAAAAACTCGTAAACCAAGATCTACGACTGCCGTATTTCTCCGTCAGTGTAGCGAGTTCTGTAAGTACTTCGTGGCGTCGCTTGACAGTGCTGTTGAGCGCGCCTAGGGTGGTAGGGGATGCTGAGGACCAAGGTGAGGATGGAGACAAAATTCCCTCCAGCAGCTCTCTCATTTGGGCAAGGTCGCATTTCAGGCTTTCCAGAGTTTTTGTATCATCTGAGGATCCGCCAAATGCATCAACACACTTGACGATCACTCCAATGATGGCGATACAGTCTCCGACGCTTAACGGCGACGCCATTATAGGCCAATGGCCCGGGGATTCTGATCGATGAAGAAGACACGACGCAACCCAGAGATCGGTGGCGCGGTCTAGGTTGATGTATTGGAAGGTTGGGCAGCAGCCAAAGCTCAGGGTACCTAATAGGGTGCCTGGGTACTAGGTGAAGTACCTTAGTGGTGTGTGGTTGGGAATTATCATTGGGCGCCCCTTCCAGCGCCAACACTCGAGCTTCGGTTTGCTGAACGGACTGGATTGGTGGTACCCGAGAGGCCTGCGGTCTGAGAACCAATAGCACTCATAGGTAAGGCTGTCTTTTCTGCTCATATTCATGGATGCCAGTTCTTGAGGGTGCCGAGTGCCCCTTACGACCCGCTGGCACTCCGCCAGGCAAAGATGACGGGCAGGGGCTCGTAAAGCCGTTGGATGAGACATTGAGGAGGACCTGCAGGGCCTCCTACGCCGGGAGCACGTGTCCCAGCAGCAGAAGCCGGGCCCAGCCTCTAGCGGGAAGATGGTGGCTGTGGCGATGAGGAAGACGAAGGTCACCAGCAGGAACAAGAACAACTGGACGCTCGCGAGAGCGAGCGTGCCGTCAAGCAGCTGGTAGCTACGTGTGCTAGGCCAACCGCAGCACCATCCAAGTGATGAAGGACTGGGCGTGTGCGCGGCCCCATTGACCGCGGAAAGCCCAGATTTAGCTGGCCGTCATCAGGCAGATATTGACTCTTGCTTTTATAGTGCGGGCTTTGGGCTGGGCAGCCAAGCAGTGCGATGCAAACAGTCGTCCAAAGAGTGCGGTTACAAAAACGCGGCTATGCTCACTCCTGTACGTCAGGGGCACAGCCATCTCGGGCTGTACGTACCTCTGTTTGTTGCTACCGCGGGGATCAAGCCAACGAACAGCCGGATGGGATCTGGTGTGTTCCACCAAATGTTATACCAAGCACTCCATAAGAGGAACTTGAAGAAATGGGGCGTAGACTAAGCCCTCATGTCTCGCTGTCTAAGAAGGCCACATGAGCACCGTTCGGCAGGAGCATGTTGCACTAACGCCGGCAGGTTACAAGCCTTTCCAGTGATGGCAAATATCCTCCCCGGCAGGGAGACAACGTGGTGTCGTCCAATTGGGTGTGGAAAGACAAACTTCGTGGGCCCGCGACGGGTGTAAGTTGAAGAGGGATGAACCGGGCAGAGCCCGGATAGTGGAAGAAACCTACTAGTGCAAGGACCATGATTGAACCCGCGTGGTTGTGTTACACAAGATTCATTGGGAGACGAGGATACTCCCTATGGCCGCAAAGCTTCCAGTGCGCCATGAAAGTGTGCAAGGACGGAGTGGGTTCGGAGTCGGGAGGTTCGAATTTCAGAAGAAGGACCCTGCAGCGCGCGAGGTATGATATGCTCTCGGGTTTTGAACAGTAACCACCGCGACCGGCAACCTGCAACCAGCTGATTGAGTTGACGAGATGCCTCTCTAGCCCCTTTCTACAGAACGCCAGACTCCGCTCCCAATGCGATGAAGAGACCAGAGGTATAAGCGCCCACCACTCCTCCCCTTCACGGAACTCTCGTCTTCAGCTGGACGCCGTGCCAGTCCTTCATGAGGTCCCCTAGCGCAGCGTTGACGAGCCGTTGCTGCTTGAGCATGGTCAAGCCGCGAAACTTCTCGGAGCTTATCTCGATGCCATACATAGACCCGCAGCCGCCGGATATGTCTTGCACCACAAGCTGTGTAGGTGCAAACTCAGCGGCCAGTCTGTCCCAGACCTGTGATTCGCCCTCGGAGAGGAAGTTTGGCTTTTGTAGCGCGCCGCTGGAGGTAGAAGCCGCATCTTGTGGTTGCGCGGAGGCAGATGACGAGGCACCCGAGGTAGAGAAGAGTCTGTTGCCGGAAGTTTGCCGAAGGCATTGCGAGAGCTGGGACCGAGAAGGTGCAGCTTTCACGCGGGATTGAAGTTGACCCTGGCCGGTCGTTGAAAGGGGCCGTCTTTGAGCCGCCCGAAGCAGAGATTGTTCGGTGCGACGGGCATTCGCAGTGAAGGCAGCTCTAGCACGCAAGCAAGCTCGGCAGATCATGGTTGTGGGAACTTGGGAGAATCGCTGGCCTATTACTGTATCTAGAGCCTTAAGGTCAGCGAATTGCTTGGAATTCTGCCAGTGGGCGATGCGAGCTCTCACCGCACGGGAAAGACAACAGTTCTCATCAGTTCCAACGAAGTTTTTCCTTTTGCTGGAGAGCAGCGGAAGCTCTCAACACACGCGGTTCTCGCATCGTTACAAATCACGCGACCGTCGATTGGTCCAATGGCGCCACTTTCTGGGGTAAACCCCACCTTCCACCTGGCGGCTTCTTGGCATTTTCGTTTGAGATGGCCTTTTGGGGCTATGGTGTTCGGTCGTTTCGTTTTCCATCTCCAGACCTGAGCACGTCGACTCCATACGTGTCTTTGATCTTTGCCTCGAAACTTAGCCTGGCGTCTAGTTTTGGAGATTGCTTCCTGCCACAAGTCACTGAAATCTGCACCTCACGATCCGAGTCAATTACGACGGCTTTGTAAGCCCAGCTTAACCCGGTGCTGCCGTCCTACCGACACCTAACTACCGCGTGTACCTTAAGGTAGGCTTGCGACAGGGAACGCTCGACTACGGCGTTCACCAGCCTTTCCTAGCAGAATTGCAATTCATGGAACGTCCTGCCGCAACGGTTACACAAACGGAAGACGACAATCTACTGTGTATCAACGAAAGATGGATATTTCCGGCCTCGGCACATTTGCGCCCGCTCCGCTCACGGGACGGGTCCCACTACCGCGCGAATCGTGTCCGAGCCCACCGCGTTGGGGCACTGCGATCGTTCAGAAGCATGCCGCACAAACAGTTTGGAGGCATTGCACCAACAAGACAGTGAGGCTTTCAACTGTCCTTGGATAGTTGTTGAGGACGAGGCGTATCGGTCCAATTGCTCCGCCGCTCAGTCTCTCAGGTTGTGCTGCTCCTGCGGCCTGCGTGCATGCATCGGCTGATATCGAATCGATCCATGATACGGGCGACAGGGGGGCAGGGGCAAGCGGGGAGCGGGGAGCTCGCCCAGCCGGCTTGCTGCAGGAACAATGCATGGCGCTGTGAGCGAACCATGAGGAGGTTTGTCTGTCTCCTTCCGAGTTTGTGAAGGCTTCCAATCCATGCGTACTTCCGGCAGAGACCCGCGCTCTCAAGGCGTGGAGGACAGGGGTAGCAGGCATGCCTCCCGAAGCTAGGGTGTTCACTTGCCTGAAGCGGCACTACGACCCGACCGCGCGATTGCCGGCAAAGGCTCGCTAGCGGCTAAGGAGAAGTTGAAGCCACCGCGGTTCTTCGATGGATCATCAACGGCGGCGTCGTCTTCTGTTCCGTGCAGGCCGCGAAGGCTCGTTGAGAGCCTCAAGTCTAAAGGAGCTGGAACCCGGGCTACGCCAAGCTCAGGCTGATTCGGATCGTCCAAAGTGCACCACCCACTTCGCAAATCATCGTCCGTTGTACATGTACTGCATTGTTTCTCCCCCCAGTTGCAGTTACTGTTCCCAGACAATTCCTGCGGGCCATGGCGGCACAATTTAACATTCCTTGGCGCGAGATCTCATGCCCTATCGGGGACGCATTCCACGCTTGCGACATGGCCGACCTGCCTTCTCGAGCAAGACCGCAGCGGGACAATCGACTGCCTCTTGCCCAATGAGGTCGGCCAATTCAGCGGGCGATAAGAGTCTGGGTAAATTCGGCCGCAACCTCGCCTTGACGTTCCTGCGCGGGGGGAAGCGAGAGACAATCACCCCCTGAGGAAGTAAGCACGTCACGGCATACCCGCTGCATACCTGCCTATATAAGTGCCACCATGCCGCCAACTCGGCCACCCGCGACATCCCGTCCGAGGTACGGGTCCGCAGTCTCCGGTGTTGGGTGCCGCTCCTTCTCTCGCCAGCTGCGCGCCGGTCCCAGTCACTCGCTTCGACGCCTCCTCTCCCTGGACAGATCGCTCTTTCATCATGGTGCGGCTGGACTTGGCCGCCGTGATTCTGGCGATCACGTCCGTCGCTCGGGCTGTCACCCCAGACACGCCGCCCACCATCCCGGGCGCGTACATTGTAGAGTATGCCGAGGATCAGGTGGGCTTGACTCTGGCCCCGATACTCGTTGACGGCCGAGGCTAAACCCCCTCCAGGACTCAAACGCACTCGTTGATACCCTTGGAGGGAAAGCGTCGCTCCGCAAGGACCTACGGTTCAAGCTGTTTAAGGGTGCCTCCATCCAGTTCAAGGAGGTCAAGGATGCTGAGAAGATGGCGGCCAAGGTGGCCAGCATGCCAACGATCAAGCGCGTCTTCCCTGTGCGACGCTACCCAGTGCCCCACCACGTGGTGCATTCCACGGGCGATGCGGTCCAGGAGATCATTGCGAAGCGGACGGAGGGCAATGACACCTTCTCACCGCATCTGATGACACAGGTGAACAAGTTCAGGGATGCAGGGATCACCGGCAAGGGCATTAAGATTGGCATTATCGACACTGGTGTAAGTGGCGCGCGCCTCCGCAGACAGGGGAGCGTGACAGACGTGTTACTGACACTGAGACAGACCGACTACCTTCACCCGGCTCTGGGTGGCTGCTTCGGACCCGGCTGCTTGGTTTCGTATGGCAGTGACCTTGTCGGTGACGAATTCAACGGTTCAAACACACCCAAGCCGGACCCAGATCCGCTCGACTGCAATGGCCACGGCACGCACGTCGCCGGCATCATTGCGGCGCAGACAAACAACCCGTACGGCATCGTTGGAGCAGCCTCGGATGTCACTCTGGGGTCGTACCGCGTCTTTGGCTGCGAGGGCGACGTCCCCAACGACATCCTGATCGCCGCTTACAACATGGCCTACGAGGACGGCAGCGACATCATCACGGCTTCGATCGGCGGGCCCTCGGGCTGGAACGAGGATCCTTGGGCTGCGGTCGTGTCGCGCATCGTCGAGAGCGGCGTCCCCTGTGTGGTTTCGGCCGGTAATGACGGCGCTGCCGGCATCTTCTATGCGTCGACTGCTGCCAACGGTAAGAAGGTCACAGCAATTGCGTCTGTCGACAACAGTATGACGCCCTCGCTGCTCAGCAACGGCTCATTCTCGGTCAACGGCAGCACTGAGTTCTTCGGCTTCACCCCTGGTGAGCCGGCAGACTGGGCAAATGTCAGCCTTCCCCTGTGGGCCGTCAACTTCAACACGACCGATCCAGCAAATGGATGCGACCCGTATCCGGACTCGACCCCGGATCTTTCCGGCTACATCGTGCTGGTCCGCCGCGGCACCTGCACCTTCGTGCAGAAGGTAACCAACGCGGCCGCGAAGGGAGCAAAGTACGTCATGTTCTACAACAACGCGGCTGGAACGGCCAGCGTGTCGGCAAATGTGGAAGGCGTCAAAGGCGTGGCCATGGTTACCCCCGAGCAAGGTGCATCGTGGATCAGCGCCCTGGAAGCTGGCGAGAAGGTAGTGGTCAACATGCCGGACCCGGCCACGGCCGGCAGGTTCCTCTCCTACGTCAACAATACGGCCACGGGTGGCTTCCCAAGCGACTACACCAGCTGGGGTCCCACCTGGGAGGTGGAGGTGAAGCCTCAGTTCTCGACTCCGGGAGGCACGATCCTGTCGACGTACCCCCGTGCTCTGGGCTCGTATGGCGTGCTCTCCGGGACATCCATGGCCTGCCCGCTGGCGGCTGCTATCTACGCCCTGTTGATGAACGTCCGCGGCACCAAGGACCCCAAGACGCTTGAGAACGTTCTGTCGTCTACCGCGCACCCAAACCTGTTCCGGCTGAACGGGCAGTCTCTCCCGCTGCTCGCGCCGGTCCCGCAGCAGGGAGGCGGCTTGCTTCAGGCTTGGGATGCAGCCCACGCCACGACCCTCCTCAGCGTGTCAAGTCTGTCGTTCAACGACACGGACCACTTCAACCGTGTGCAGAACTTCAGCATCTCTAACACGGGCAAGACTGAAGTCACCTACGAGCTGAGCAACATCGGTGCTGCCACTGCCTACACCTTCTCCAATGACGGCTCCATCACTCCCGCTGAATTTCCCAACGAGCTGACGGCCGATTTCGCGTCGCTCTCGTTCGCGCCCAACAAGGTCACCATCCCCGCCGGCCATCGCAAGATCATCACCGTGCAGGCCACCGCACCCAAGGGCCTCGACACGAAGCGCCTGCCCGTCTACTCCGGCTACATCGCCATCAACGGCTCGGACGGCTCGGCCCTCTCGCTCCCTTACCTGGGCGTCGCAGGCAGCATGCACTCACACGTCGTGCTCGACGCCAGCAACACCCTGCTCGCGCGGGCCAGCGACGAGAACAACACGCCCGTGAAGGCCAACGAGGTCTTTGTCCTCCCGCCGCCGGGCTTCGGCAACGACACGTCGTACCGCAACCGCACCGAGCAGCCCAAGTTCGTCGTCACCCTGGCGCTGGGCTCCCCGCTCGTGCGCATCGACGTCGTGCCCGTGAGCAACGCCACCAATGTGAAAGTCGTCCTGGGCACCAAGACGCTCGGCCAGCCCGAGGGATCGCCCATCCAGTGGAATCCGCGAGGCACGTTTGAGTACGTCTGGGACGGCGAGATGGACGACGGGAGTTATGCGCCCGCGGGGCAGTACAAGCTTGCGGTCAAGGCGTTGAGGATCTTTGGGAACCCGGACAAGGCGGGCGAGTATGACGCGACCGAGACGGTGCCGTTTGGGATCCAGTACCTGCCTGCGCCGGGTTCTGTGGGTGCAAAGCTCAGGAGGTACATAAGGAGGGATGGGAATAAGTGAATGAGAGCAAGGGGCATGGAGGAGGAGGGGATGCATGTGACTAACTGCAAGCTGATGAGGCAAACTGTTGGAACTTGGGAGGTCCAGGGGTAACAGCTGAGTGAGTGACCTATCTGACTGACATAATACGCTACATGAGATGAGGCAAAATAAAAAGATGATAGACTTGGACTTGGATTTGGATCTGCGGAGAAGATTGCTTGAAATGAAGCAAGCAGGCTAACGTTAGATGTCCATAATCTTGGTGCGCACTTCAGCCTGTCAGGAGATCCAGACACTTGGGAACCTTGGAAACCTTGGAAGCCGGACGGAACGATCCGCGGTTCTGTGAAATGAGGCTGCACCTCTCTCCCTGGCCCGCTGCCATGCTGAGAACAAGGGGTTAATTCCGGGCCTTTGAGAGGGATCGACACTTCCGCTCATCCGTGTGGGCAGGCGCTTGGGCCGAGCTGACCCGAGTTTCTCGAGGCATTTGTCACTTTGTGTGTTTTGTGCAGTCAGCTTGCATGCATTGTACCGTACCAGGAAGAGGAAGACCTTTTGGATAGCACTGGCCGGACCTTTTGGATTGACAGGGGAAGTGTTGCTGTTGCATTCATCTATGGAACTCTGGAACGGCATTCAGGAACAGGAAACTGACAGGAGTGGAGATCCAGGCGGGGAAAGGCAGTCAGTTGCCGGGATGCTACGGATCGAAGACTGGGGATCAGAAGGCGGGCGGCCGGCATTCGCCGGCCCTTCACGCTAATTTTCTCCCCCTTGCCTGGAAACGGTACCCCTTGGACCTGGCAAGCTCCATTGCCGGCGGCTGTTGCGACCAAGGCACACCGCTCTCGATATCCCTCGAAGAAGGGCAGATGCCCAGGAGACAGTTTTTACGGCACTGTCAAGGCGGTTTATCAGGGCGGCTTTGCTTTGTGGCTTGGTATCACAGTACATATATACGTACAGCCACTCACAACCTCCCACATGCAAGGGACGCAACGGCCCCAACAGCACACTGGAGGGTCACACAGTGGCATGCGTGGCATCTGCGTCTGTGGCTGTCTGTTGGTGTAGATCGTGATCCCGGTTGCAGCAAACTTCGCCCGGATCCAGGGCCCTGATATTGCGGCGACGCACAACCTTGGAACAGTTCATGTTGGACCTGACAGATTGGACCGGGCCTGGCATTCATGGACTGAATATTGTTGGACCAAACATGACAGCGGATCATGTAGGTATTCCCATGTCAGACTCCACTGTGCGCTGCGTTCTGAACCCGGAATGATCTATGATCTGCGCGCACAAATCCGGCTACACAGGAATGCATCCACAGAGTGAACACCGCACGTGGAAGAAGCCGCGAGCCCATAAACCCTTCACGGTCTCTCCCTTACTGTACTGCGACTTTGAGCCTGAAATTATCGAAACGCCACAAAAGCAAAACAACCCGCCGAGCTGAGACCGGATCATGCACTCCATATGAGCCTCCCTCGACAAAAGTGGCGGCGTTGTGTTCGTCGTTTTCAGATTGCCCGATTGAGCCATAGGGTTGGTGATCACGACCAACTCTGGAGGTCTTGGCGGAGGCTATTGGGATCAGCAACCAAACCATGCCCTGGGAAAGGAGAAAGGAGACATCCTGGTTGGTAACTGGGCTCTAGGTAACAGCCACTGTTTGTTTTGTGTCGTATGCGGGAAGCTTCCGCAACCATGCACACCGGCCCCGGGGCCCCGGCCGGCGGAAAATGGTTGGGCGGCCATCGTCATCCCATCATCCAGGCTCTGGCTGGCCAGGACCCGAGGAGGAGGGGTGATGAACGGATTATGAGCATGAGCAGCTCCATCAGGACAAGAGTATTAATAGGGCGAGATCACCCTCTGGATGGCCTTCCCTTTCCTCTCTCATCCTCAGCTGCAACTCTCAGCGTGCCAATCCTTTCCAACTAATACCCTTAATACTACCTAATCGTTCAGACCTTAGTCACTCTTTTCAGACGATCCACACTCGTTCGCTTCCCAACCACCACAACTAGCACAATGAAGTTCCTCAGCACCGCCCTCGCCGCCTTCGCGGTTGGCTCCGCCATGGCCGTCCCGGTCCTCGAGGCTCGCACCGAGCCCACCCCGTGCCCGTGCGAGAACGGCGGCGCCCTCCCCTCCGTCAGCCTGCCCAGCCTGCCCGCGGTGTCCACCCCCTGCACCACCATCACCAGCGCCGTCGCGACCGCCACCAGCCTCCCGAGCACCGGCTCCGGCTCCGGCTCCGGGGACTGCGACGGTGACTGCGGTCTCACCGCTGTCGTGGGCGCCGTTGTCGAGGTCGTGGTCGATGTCGAGGCCAAGGTCAAGGCCCACCTCGACCTGATCGCCGAGATCATCGCCAAGGTCGACATCGACGTCGACGCCCTGCTCAAGGTCATTGTTGCCCTCAAGGCCGACCTTCAGGTTCTTCTGGATGCCGAGGTCAAGCTCAATGGCCTGACTGTGGACGTCGATGCCATTGCCGCCGCCGATCTCGAGGTTGTTCTCAAGCTGGTTGCTCAGATCCAGGCTCTCGTCGCTGAGGTCGAGGTCTGCCTCAAGGCCATCCTTGCTCTCAAGGCTGGTGCGTGACACTGTCCCTAGTTAACTAGGCCAACTCGATTAGAATGCAAGCTGATCAATTTAAAACAGAGATCCTCGTTGCCATCGGCGCCGAACTCAAGGCCTGCATCAACCTCGTCGTCCAGATCGGCAACGTCGTCGTCAAGGCCGTCCTGGCCATCATCGCCGACCTGCACGTCGACGTCCACGTCGAGCTCGCCGACATTGTCGCCAAGATCAACGCCTGCGTCGCCGTCATCACCAACACCTGCTCGCTGGTCGGGGGTCTCCTCGGCACCCTCCTGAAGCTCCTCGCTTAAAGTGGAGGAGTGAGAGGGTTAGGACAGTCATGATGTCTTTGGATGCGCTGATGTCTGCTGGCGTCTCGCGGTGGTCTCTAAAAGGGTTGTAAGCTTCAATTGTAACTAGTTGAATAAATCGTTTAACTTCGAGCTGTGTGCCTGCTGTGACTTGTTGCTTTGACTTCACGTTGGGAACCAAGAATTAAGGTTTTCAATCTTCAATGCCAAGTCGAGTTCACACCCCGTTATCAGCAGGGCGGTCTCGAGTGTTATCTGCATGTGGAACTTGTATGCTTTCCTCGCATGATCTGTCAGCCAACAAAGCCAAGCAATTGCTCCTACATCATCCGATATGGCGACCCGAAGCTCTCCGTCTCCTGACTTCGACTTCGGGTTTCAACGCCAATGGTACTTCAGTCGTTTCGGTCGACGACACAATGTGGTGCCATGGATTGCTCTCTCGTCACCGACGAAGTGCATAAAAGGCGTCGTCTGCTTCGTCCAGTCCATCGCCAGCACTACTGAACACGTTCACACTCAAAGTCGCTGAACGACGGCGACCCGTTTCGCTATTGCGATCTGAACATCTGAACATCTGAAAACGCCGAACTCCCATTTGGGTATGCTCTCCCCTCCGTTTACCTCAATCTACGCACTGAACCAACACATGTTAATCCGCACCCAGCGCAATCAAATCATCTCCCAAACTGCCGTCCCAATGGAAGACGAAGAGTACTACCACATGATGCTCGAGGACATGGAGCGCCTCACCCGCGTCCACCACCACTATCCTTCGCTGCCCAACACCCGCGACCCGTCCCCCACACGCCAGCAACCGCACCAGCAACAACCACAACAACCACAACAACCACACAGCCCCTGGGTATCCGGTCTCAGAGTAGCGCTGGACAACGCTCTCAATGCGGGACTGGAACGGCTGCGTTTTGCACGGGGAGGGCATGACGGGCGACGAGGCAGTACGGGTAGCGCTTCTTGATCTCTCTGTATGGGTGCTGGATTATGTGATATGATTGAATGGCTGTTTATGTGCTGCGCTGTTATGGTTTGGGATGGAGTTACGGTTATGTTTGAATGGGCGAGGGAAAATTGGACAGGGCGAGCGGGTGATGATACCCTCTACTCCAGCGTTCAAAGTTGGGGTTATAGTAGAAATACAATGACAGAACTCTGACAGTATCAACCCAGCTTAACTGGGAACCACTCCTCTCGAAGCTCAAATGGATAAAGAGGGGAGAATCGGTAAGGTATGTAATCAGCTCCCGCATCTCCCATCCTCACGCTCTCCTAGTCTTCGGCTTCCCCTTCGGCTTTTCATCCTCCTTCTCCCCTCCCACCTCCTTCTCCATCATCTCCTTAAACCCCCCGGCCGAACAACAATACAAAAACACCTCCGGCACCTCCCGATAATAACAAACCCTCTCCCCCTCCTCCCCTTCCCACGACGGCGCACTCATCCAGTTCGCACTATACACCAGCGCCGTCTCCATCTCCATCACCCCCTCCTCATCCTCCTCGGTATTAACCAACGGCACTACCCCGTACTCCCCATACAAATGATCCCTTACGCCCTGCACCAAATCAAGCTTACTCACCCCGTCCTCATTCTCCAGCACGATATCGGCATCCACCTCGGGAAGACAGCACGGGCACCCCAGGGCATGAGTCTTGTCAAACACCTTGATCTCAAATTTCTTCACTGGCGGCGAGGTCAGGTAGTACGGGATACTCGCGTCTGCTCCGACGGTCGACAGGAGCTGGGTGAAGATGCCGTGCCAGTAGGACCGGAATTCCTCGCGCGTGGTGCCGGGCGGCCCTTGCGGGCTGGAAGGGAAGGCGGCGCGTGTTGCGGTGCGGATGGCTTCGATTGTGGGGTCCCATTTTTCGAGGAGCTTTTCTGTGGCAGTGGGGTTGTCATCATTGGAGTTCGGTTGGGTGAGGAGGTCGTCTAGGTTGGTGTTTTGCAGTGGTTGTGAGAGGGCGGCTGTGTTGATTGGAGGGTTGGTACCGGTAGTAGTAGGTGGCGAGGACATTGTGATGGCTTTTCTTCGGCCGTTCGCGCCGATTGAGTACCTTATTTGGTACGTGGTTGATGGAGCAGTGAGACTGCGAGAGATGATTTTTGGGAATGGCCCGAATGGGGAGGCAGAGTTTAGCGGTGGTCTCACTCGGCTCCCCTTTATAAATGTATGCCAGAATGCATCTGAGAACAAAAGCGCCTGGTTTCTCGTCATGGCTGCCTGGTCTCCAGGTTTGGCCTTGTGTTTGTGATTTTGGGGAGGCCAATCTGAAACTCTGACTCACGGCTGCACCTGCCACACCAATCGAAACGCCGATCCAGCGAGGACATGCGGGCGTGGAATCCTTCCATGAGGACCGGGGGACGGTTGTTCAATGCTCACCGGAATATACTATGAGTCAGATGGGGTCGATAGGCTCTGGTTTTAGTACTACAGGAATCAAAACACTATTGTCCGTTAATAGTTGGTCAAACCTTTCCTTTTCTAGGATGCCTTGGAGTTTGGAATTTGGATCGCACGCACAGTGTGCTAACACCGTCAAAGATGGAGAACGATAATACAGCAAGAAAAGTCCTCATGAACAAAAGGATCCCTTCGAGCTAGGATGACAAGGAGAAAGCCATTCTATAGATACCCGCTCCCCATATGGGCGACAGCTTTAATTACCCTATGTAACGGCCGCCTGTGGCAATTTTGGTAGGGCTGCAGGGGTGGCATGTGACACGGATACCCATGCCGCTCTGAATCTTAACCGAATCAACCGATGCCTCGGAACATCTTCAGGTTACGAATACTAGTAATTAGTACTGCCCAGTCCACCATTCATCCAGTCTTGGTATCAGAAACTCCTCCAGCCTGCTCTTACCACAATGCCTTCTCCAGGACGAGCGACATCGCGGCCGCCCAGACGGGCAGCGGTCGCATGCAAGGCGTGCAATTCGCGCAAAGTACGATGCACAGTCACGCTCTCGGGCACGCCTTGCGCCAACTGCGTTGTGGACGGCATCCCTTGCGAGGTCTTGAATCGCAAGACACGGCGGTAAATCCGGCGGGCGTCGCTTTTCACATACCTGACCTTTTCGTACTGATCCTTCCCAGAAACACGGATCTGCTTCCGTCTGTTGCGCTTGGGGTCGAGGAGCCCGTCAGGGGCGAGGATGAGGCACCAGGCACATCGCCCTCTAGAAAAAGAAGACGCCACGATGTTATGACTGATGATCCGTCGAAATCGTTGGGATCGCACACGGTCACGCCAGCACCACCTGACAGTGAACCTCAGCGATCGCAGTCCCCTCTACGGCCCCCGCCGTGTCTACCAGACCCTTCTGATGCTGCAGAAGACAGCTCAGCTTATGCCGAGACTCTAGAGGGCGGCAGCGACAGCAGACGCGGCGTCCCGTTCTATCCTGGCGATCGAAGAGGACCGGCCTTTCTCATCGACATATGTGAGCCACATCGGTCTTCCGCCAGCAGCCATTGCGTGGTCAGCATGCCTTCAACCAAGTCACTGCCACCAGAGGACGTCAACTACTTGCGCATCAAGGGCGCCTTCACTCTACCACCGCGGCATATCCAGGACGCACTTGTCCAGTCGTACTTTCACCACGTGCATCCTTTTGCACCCATCCTCGATCCCTTCCAGTTCATTGCGGACTATGAAAATAACAGCGCCAGCCTCCTCCTGCTCTGGAGCATGTTCGTGGCCGCAGCAAGTGTATGGTGGCTTCAACTAAGTAAGCATGTCTTTTGAAGGATCTGTAACTGACTAGGTACTTTGTTGTAGTTCATAGACAGTAACTTGCTCACGAAAGATTTCTATCATTCCCGCGGAGCTTTAAAGCGCGCTGTATATCAACGGGCAAAGGTGGGCAGTTCCACCTATGTCCTGCTATAGTAGTAGTAGTAAACGGCGGTGTTAACGGATAGGAAAGGCACTGTACGATGCGAACTACGAGACGGACAAGATAACCCTCATCCAGTCCGTATTTTTGATGAGCCATTGGTATACCAGCTCTGACGACCGGGCTGGTCCCTGGCATTGGAACGGCATCGCCATCGGCTTATCCCACACTGTTGGTCTCCACCGACTACCCGAGCCTGCCCCCGAGAATTCTCGCGCTATACGGCCCTTCTGGCGCCGCCTGTGGTGGTCCATCTATTGCCGCGAGGCCTGGCTCTCTCAAGGCCAAGGCCGACCGATGCGGATCTCCCTGGACGACTCGGATACTGCACTTCCTGGACCTCGTGACAAGGATCACGTCCCAACCGGGCTACCAGAGGAGATCCAGTCCAAGTATCTACATAAAGAAATGGGCGAACTATTTGACATGTGGATTTCCTTTGTCAGGCTGGGAATCGCACTGGGCTCCATTCTCTCGGCCAATTACAGGGCAAAGGCGACCAAGACGACGAGGGGTGATCTCGAGCGTAGCGAGCGCGAAATCAGGGCCTGCTGCATTCCCGCGCCAGAGAGCATAGATCAGAACCGTCTCATTGCGTCTCATTACTACCAATTTAAACTCTACTTCGAGTGAGTCACCGTGGCTGTTGGGACCCAATTCTTTACTCACTTTTCCAGGGCAACAATCATCGTCTTGTATCGACCCTTCATCCTCGGCACCCCGCGGGAGATCGGGATTGAGCAACAGGAATCATGGAGGTCGTTTGCCTGCCGCAAGACGAGGACTGCCGCATGCAGTGCCACCAGTGCCGTCAGCTCCCTGATGGCGGAGGACCTTATCGGCTTCAGTCATACGCTCACGTATGTATCTATCTTGGGTATCCCCAAGTTAGTATTCGAGTGCTGACGCATAGCAGTGTCCTCGCCCTTGTGCCTCCGATGCAGATCCATGTTTTCGAATCGACATCATCCAAGCCCATGGCGCGTCAGATCGCCAAGCACAACCTCGCGCTCTGCATGCTCGCTATGGAAGAGCTTGGCAAGTCCTACATCTCTGCGATTGCGGCCTACAAGCTGTTCGAGACGGCAATCCGGAAGGTCGAGAAGGCGCGCGGGTCCGAGAAGGCGCGCGGGTCCGAGAAGGAAGCTTCTTCTGGTGCGCCGCAACCACGTCCTCCTTCCCCGGCCGTGGCGATTGGCCAAACGGGGGGTGGGACTCAATCTGCCTCGTCGTGGGAGGACTGGCCGGAAGGGTACTCGACTTCGACAGCGAGCGTCATTGCAGACGTGTGGCTGCCGTGGAGGTATGTTGTCTTTTGAAGCTGTCAGCCAAGGTGGTGAAATCGGTGTGCTTACCAACCAGTGTGTTTAGCAGCGAAGTCTGGATGGATGTTCAGGACGCGAGCGAACCATTGGTAAACAGTGACGGCTCCCACGTGTTCCTCGCGGAGTGGGCGGGCTGAGAATCACCATTGGTCTCGCGGAAGCAGCAGGGGGATATCGTACAGCCATGTTTGCTGATCAGCTAAGAATGTAGGTAGACATGTGTGTACCTGGACGGACATGGCAACCGCTTCCTCCAACACATAATCAGATCTTCGCAACAAGCTCCCCCTTCTCGCGCGACGCCGCCCACCACGGCCAGAAGGGCACAGCCTCCCGATCAAACGACCCACCAAACCCAGGCTTCTTCTTCTTCATAAAGCTCTCGATCCCCTCGCTATTATCCCTCGACCCAACCATGGAAATAAAAACCCTCGAATCCAGCTTATGCGTCTCCTCGGGCGTGTCCGGGCAGTACAGCAGCAGATCCCTCATCAACTTGGTACTCGTCAACGACGTGTTCTCGGCAATGTCAGTCGCCAGCTGCACCGCGTGCGCCACCGTCTCCTGCGGGGTGGGAAGGAGCGCGGAGAACAGCCCGCTCACGAGCGGGTCCGACGCCGCGTAGGTTGCTCCCGTCGTGGCGAGATGTGTCGCCCGCGCCAGCCCGAGCAGGCGCGGCAGGAAGAAGGCACTGCACGACTCGAGCGTGAGCCCCCGCCGCGCAAACGGCAGGCTCACCTTGGCGTCGGCCCAGGCCACGCGGATGGCGGCGGGGAAGGTGATGGTGAAGCCGAAGCCGGCGGCGGGGCCGTTGAGGGCTACAATGGTGGGCTTGGTGCAGTGAGCTATGGCGAGTGCGACTCGGCCGCCCCTGGGGTGGGGTAAATCATGGTGTGTCGGTGAGTGCGCGGAGAAACTAGCTACCGGTAGGGAAGCAGGGGCCGACGAACTGGTCTCTGTATCGGGCGATGAACTCTTCACTCTCCTTGTGACGCAACAGGCCCGAGAAGCCGACTTTGAGATCGGCCCCGGCGCAGAATGCCTTCCCGTTGCCGGTCAGGACCACAGCGCGGACCCGCTCATCTTGGTCAATCATCCGATAGGCCGCCTCAAGCTCGGTGAGGAGGTGCTCGGTGACAGCATTGTACTTCTCGGGACGGTTGAAGGCCACGATGAGCACCTTGGTGGGCGTGGGCGAGTCTGCGGGAACGTGGGAGACGCTGATGTCCTTGAAGGGCACCGAGGCGTAGGAGGAGGGGGGTACGGTAGCGGTTGACATGTTGAGGGTGGAGTCGTAGATACGAGGGCTCACTTGGTTGGATTTGGGACTCGTCCGAAATTGTTGTTGGGGATCATGATCCTGTGGGAACTCGGGAGTGTAAGGTTTTGAGTCTCTTCCCAACCATTCTATACCAAGAATCGCGGATCATGGCGGCCCGCCGTATCCGAGGCATTTGAGGCGTGCCGAGACGGCATGTGATGCTAGATCATGCTCTTTGACGTCCATATCGGTTTCCCTGGTCATGTCGAAGGTTGTTGGGATGCGTTGTAAGCGCTGCAGACTGGGCGTGGCTCAGATGGACCCACAAAGTACCGAGGTCGCCGCTTGCCCTCCAGAGACATGTAATGGATAGAGTACTCAGGTCCGGGCTTCCGGAGACATTGCCAAGCGACCCTCAACAGTTTCGAAGACTTCTGCCGAGGTACTCAACAAGGAAGTGGTGATGTTTCCAGTTCCTATGGGAGTAATCATAGCGGGTGCGCGGTGCTACTATATCTTCTCTGTGACACGACTTCGCCTAGTGGTCATACCACCCAATCAGCCGAACCTACCTCTGTAACAAGCGCAAATACGTCAAGATGGGCGCCACCTGGGGTGACTTGGCCGTGTATGCACCTCCGGCAATGTCGCTTCTAAGTTGGCGAACCCTGACCGTGGTGTTTGCCCTCGCCAACCTGAAGAGCCTGCATTTCATGTGGTTTGTGCGTCTTCCCCGGCAATCTGATGACGGACAGCATAAGACTAACTGCTTTTTAAACCCCCAGCTTCGATTCTTACGAGCTTTCGTGCGGCGGCTGACAGACCCGGCACCGAGCAAGCACCTCTCCCCACGTTGTCTCTTCCTCCCGGCCATCAGCGGCACACGGTCACCGGCCCTCGAGTGCGACTACAACCTCCACAAGTCCAACTCGACCTACTTCACCGACATGGACATGTCGCGCGGTAACTTCTGTCTGGTGCTCTTCAGTCAGCCGTTCAACCCGATCCCCGGGCCGGCACACTTCACTATGATCCTGGGCGGCGCCATGTGCACGTGGCATAGAGAAATCAAGCCGTACCAGCCGTACGAGCTGTGGACACGCGTGGTATCCTGGGACGAGAAGTGGTTGTACGTTGTCACGCACTTTGTCAAGGCGGGCGTGTTCCGGCCCGACGAGTTCGTGATGCAGCCATGGAGGAGGGGGAAGGGCGGCAACAAGGGAGCAGAGAAAGATAAAGATGAGGTCGACAGGGCGAAGGCGGTTTTCGCCTCGTCGGTGGCGAGATATGTGTTCAAGAACAACCGGAAGACCATCCCACCGGAGCAGGCTCTGAGGCGTGTTGGGTTACTGCCAACGGACCCGGCCGAGCTGGCCGAGGTCGAGAGGGTCAGGGTCAAATGTCTGCCGGCCGGGAAGCTGGAGGCCGGATGGGAGACGGTTCGGGATTTGTTCGAGCCGGGACCTGCAGCTTTGGGTTGGTATCACAGTGCGTATTGATGTCAGGCCGAGAGAATAATACCTGCCTTGCCACGGCCACCTCTCCTGGACATAGAGACGTAGGGAGGTTTAGAGAAATTAAACCAAACTTCCATAACTACTCATAAAGCATGTAGTGTGTGTAGCATTAGAGCATGAAGAGGTAGGGATTGGGAAGTTGTTCTCAATATAATGCCGCTGACCATGTAGAGCTCTGGTGATGGGTGGATAGTTCTGATTGTATGCCGCCTGGCAATCAAAGTGCGACAGAACTATCAACAGCGGTGCTGCCGTATACAAGAGCTCCCACCGAACCAGGCGAACCTATTAATGAGACAGTTCTCACCCCAGAGACGGTACTAGTAAGTCCATATTTTTGCTTTCACTCTCTTTGCCGGTTCCTCTTTCCTCTTCCTTGCCTCCTGTCTTTCTTTCTCGCCTCTACTGTGGTATATGACTGTTCTCCTGCAATACTCAAAGGAGAAACCCTTGGGGTCGATGCCATGGATGCTTTCTGTGCTTATAATGTAATGCGCCAGCCCTCTAGAGATAGAAACAAGCGGAAAGCGGTAGTATGTACGCCTCCTGCATGCCGAACCAACCTCGGGCTAGGTAGAAGCTGCTGCGTTGTGACTGTTGCTGCTGGAAGACTCCTAGTACATACGTATTCGAAAGCATCGGGTTGCTTCGCCTTTGTATGTATGTACATGCTGCGAATCACGGCCACCTCTAGGCCGAAGGCTTCTCAATTTGCTCTCCACTCTAATTACTTGAAGGGCACCTGGGCTAGAACCCAGAGAATACAGCAAACATCCGGTGTACAGGCAGGTGACTATCCCAGACCAGGTGGTGAGCCCAAGAGCAGCTCATAGCGCCTGATCTCTGGAGTCGGCATATCTATGGGTTCTCCACTTCATCTCTCGGCCGAGGCGTTGCACCAGCAAAAGGGCTGTAAGAGGACGCGTTGTAATCACCTCGCTTCCCTGGCAATCATTCCCAGACTGCTTGCCCCATCGAGGCGCTCTGCACGTCCGGGGACAATGCGGGATTGACGTTCCATGGAAGACCACTTGATTCCGCGGGAAGACGTTCACAAAAGTGCCGCACCTAAGAGGATCATAACCGCGGTAACCGCCATGGTCCCGATCGGAAGTCCGCCAGCATGTGCCAGCAACGAAGGAGCTGCGTTGTGAGATGAAGTGCTCGCCGGGTTGGAGGACGATGTCGAGCTCGCGCCGCCTGTCGAGCTCGAACCGCCCACAAGCGCCGAGAGGGTCGAGTCATCCGTGAAACTCGCGCTGACAGCACTTCCATTGGTGCAGGCTGAGCTAGTGCCGGAGCCTGAGACGAAGTTGACGGCGGCGCACTTTCACGGATCACTGTCAGCAACGGAAGCCTTCAGAATCAGGTACGACTCACCTGGTAGAGCATTCCATCTGGGGCGTTGCACGCAATTCCGAGGAAGCCCCTCTTCCCGACCCAATCCCTTGGCGCGGTGACGGCCGGTTCGCAGAAGTTGCCGCGTCCGCTCTGCTGTACAATCGGGAAAAGCTGGGTCCAGTTACCGGACGCGCTCGAGTCGAGGGTGGCACGGAACAAATAATTGGCTTGCGGATGGGATAGAAAGACCTGGACGGACTCTCCGTCAACGTGGAAATCGGTTAGTGTGTTCGACGACAGATCGGGCGTCCCGCCGCCGCAAGGCGCATTGTCTTCGGCGGCCTCGTTGAAGTTGTCACCCTCCAGCGAGGGTGGTTGTGTGAGCGTGAAGTGGGCATTTGCTGTCGAGATGAACAACAGCGTAGTGATCAGTGAGCGAAGCGTCGCCATGGTGGAGGTAAGGAACGGGACGCGGTAACGCGTGCGTTGTAAGGGCTAGGCGTTGGCTAGGGTGTGGCGGATGTTCTGTATCCTGTATGTCTGGAAGGGCAATCCGGGCGGCAGCACGATCGTTTGAACGGGCAGCAAAACGGACGACGTGAATGGTGAATTCCTCGAGAGGATCGTGGTACCAGATAAGGACGAGGTTCCAGCAACCATGGGATCCATTTTATCGAAAGCAGGTCCGTTCCTCGCTCCTTCTTTGGGGCCGCTTCCAATGCGACCCCGCAACGACCTTGCCGTGCCCCACCACATTCTGTAGCAAGCCACCAGCGCCAAGCTTTCTTCGCCAAGGCCGCAGGGCTTGCGATCTACAATATATAAATGTCCCCGGCATTTCGGAATCAGGCAAAAAGCACCGGGTTGTCCTTCAGGTTCAGCCGACCGAGTGTATTGATGCTGCACATCTATTCCTTGGAATCCGAAGTACTGGTATGTAGAGTGGTCGATTTGGACCCTCAAACGAGCTGAGAGAGAGCCAGCTGCGTGGCGTCACTGTTGCGGCGAGACCCTGGGGCTGGTAGCTGCGCTAACCGTATCCGGGATCGTTCCCGCGAGCGAGGGGGTTTGAGCAAATTGTTTGCCCCGACTTGCGCCAGGCTTCTGGCGCGCTCCAACCAGTCACAACTTGCTCTCGTGTCTTTAACAGTCGCAAGCGGCTCACAGAAGGCGCAGTGGTCGCATTGCAGAGTTGGAGTTCACTGCTCCTGCTTTCCTGGAAACCTGTGTGCCACACCTGTGGATTCGGGAAACGAGAACGTGTTGTCAGAGTGGGATGGACGGACCGCCACCCAAGTCCAGACCCGAGCTTCCGACCGGCATTTAACCCTCCCATGATGAAGCTTATATCATGGGGCTTGTCCGCTTCATCCACTGCACGGACTCGGTCCGGCTTCTTCACATATTGGCCGGCCGCAACTTTAAAGCGAATCGAGATTGACACGCGGGGTTGAATCGTCCCAACTGGAATACTCCGTCGCTTCGCACCAGGTATCTTGTTTTGAGGTGGATGCCTGAGATCTTGAACATTCGGAGAACGGCGTAGCGTAGCGCTGCGCCGCCCACTACCCTCGCACGCTGACGCAGTGTTTCGTGAAACTCCGGAGGATGAGGTGACGGCAACACATGTGACGGGCAGTTGACATCGACTTTTGGACGTCGAGCGGTGCTGTACGCAACATTCCCCGGGGGGTGTGCCCAAAGGGAGCTGTAACACACTTACCTGGCTCGGCGACGGGGAACAAATCACGTCCCCAAGCATCGCAACCGGCTCGCGGGAGACTGCCCGGCAGTCACCAAATCCGCAAAGATGGAGGGCATGGACCATGGATCGAACATGTGGTCGTCGGTCAATACCGATTTGGCCCGCCGTTACTGGTACACAATCGCTGGATTCGTGGGAGCTCTGATGGCAGTCCGTGCTGTCAACTTCTACAAGGCGCAAAGGCGGTCAGTGCCCCGTCAAAGACGTTGGCTGGCCACGGGAACTGGAGCGTTGCTAACCTCTGTAGCAGGTTGCGAAGAAGAGATGCGAACTCGCTCGAGTTTCCCACGAAACCGAGCGACCCCTTTTTGGAGCTATGGGCCACCTTCACAGCCGTCGTCCGCGAGGCCAGCCATCCTCAGCTCTACGTTCCAATCAGAGGATTCTCATGGTTGACGCCACCACCGATGGGGCGGATTATTGCTCTGCTGGCTTACTGGATCGTCATCATCTACATGATGACCTCGAACAAGGTCATCATGAGCGATGCCCTGTACTGGGAGCGCATCGGCTATCGAAACGCTTGGGTCACAGTTACACAGGTGCCGCTTCTGTACCTGCTTGCATCCAAGTGCAACATTGTGGGATTCCTGGTTGGAACGAGCCACGAGAGGCTCAATTGGCTGCATCGATGGGTCGGACGTACCATGTTCGTGACGGCTTCAGTGCACGGATGGCACTTCTACACTGACTGGGTGCGCTCCGACTTTGTCGAATATGAACTTCAGATGATGCCCATGGTCAAATATGGGCTCGGTGCCTGGGCAGTCCTCCTCTGGACCTTAGTGTCAGGACTTGCCCCTTTCCGACGGATCGCCTACGAACTTTTCGTTCTCCAGCATATCCTCAGCGCCGTAATCTTCCTCTGGCTGATATATGTCCACGTCCCAGCCAGCGCACGGTACAACGTCTGGTTTGCCATCGCCGCCCTCTGTTTTGATCGCGCCTGTCGCCTCGCCCTGCTCTTGTGGCAGAACATCAAGTTCTTCCCCGACAAATCGAGGTGCAAAGGAGGGCAGCGGATCGGGCACCAGGCTCAAGTGAGAGCTGTAGGTAACTCCATCACCGTGATGACGATCAAGGATGTACACTTCAAGTGGCGCCCTGGTCAGCATCTCTACCTGTGGGCGCCCCGGATCGGTCTGGCGGAGGCACATCCATACACGATTGCTTGCGCTCATCAGCTGCCAGGGACGTGCATCTGCAACAGCATCCAGCTTGTTATGCGCAAGCACAACGGGTTCTCTCGACGACTCTATGACTTTGCCGCTAAAGCAGGGAAAACAGAGCATCTGACCGTCTTTGTCTCGGGGCCGTATGGCTCGCCGCCCCGGTTAGACATCTACGAAACAATCGTCCTGATCTCAGCTTCAACGGGTGCCTCATTTACGCTTCCGATTCTGGAGGGCTTGTTGCAGCCAGGAGCCACGAGGTGTGTCAAACGGGTGGACTTCCAGCTTGCAGCCAAGCAAGGGGAAGAGATTGACTTCTACGTCTCGCGCCTCCACGAACTGATTGAGCGTGCGAGAGAGATCGGCATCGAACTCCGCGTGCACATCGCCGTTACGCAGGGCCCATCTGAGCTCGCCAAGGATTTGGGCCGCAGCGGCGCCGGAATTGAAACGGTGAACGCTGCGTCAGCTTCATCGTCGGGAAGCAATCTTGGAAAGCAGGTGGATGAAAAGGCCACGACGGGTTTACCGGGCGATGTGGAGCGAACTGCTCCCGTGAGTTCCCGGAGAGAGAGCCATACGAGCACCGATTCACACGTTTTCCATTCCTCTGAGCGGCCGGATGTCGATGCTTTTATCCGGGACGCTGTCGAAGCAACTGGCGGAGAAACCAGCGTAGTCGTCTGCGGCGGGCCATCGTTGGCTTCCAGGGTGAGGAATTGTGTGGCTGCTCTGTCGGATGAGCGAGCTGTGCATAAGGGGACAGGGGCTCAAGGGATACATTTGTTTGTCGAAGAGTATAGCTTTTAGTCCATGTAAAGAGTCTCATGTTTATCTAGCTGAGGATACCTGACCGAATTGTTTTCTGTCCATGTAAGTGACTCTGACGCTGGCTGAGCCCGTCAGGGGTTCTGACCCCTCTGCGCTGGGCGGCTCGCCATTGCGCATCACCGTTACCCCGCCATCCCACCTACCGACCCCTGTGTCTTCTCTGTGCGTGTGATTGGCCGATATCACCGTCGTGGGACCCTTTTTCGATTTTTTGGTTGGGTGGCTTCTGAGTCAACAATGACTCCAGCGGCGGCTGCCGGCGAGGTTCTTGAAAGGAATTGTGACGCTAGAAAAGAAGACTTCCTGGCGGGGCAAGCCTCTCCATGACGCTTAACCCGACAACTTACCCTCACTTGTCCTCTTCTATTCGATCATCCCTTTTAGCAACCAGGTCATTCACCAGGACTCGACGTCCCCGATTCTTTGCCCATCTTGAGAACCCCTCTCTTAACGTTGTCGTTCCACACGGCCGGGCCGTCTTGAACCGCACGCAAAAAGGACCCTTCCGCCAGACTCGCGCAGTTGCGACCATGAGTACCCCAAGCCCGATTGACCGGCTCGTTCAGAGGGTCGACGGCATGAGCCTCGAAGCCATCGCCGAGAAGTATCCTAATTGCTACCCCGAGCTCAACCCGTTCGATTTCTACCGCGCCCACCTCTCCAACGTCCTCGCCGAGATCACGGGGGTCGATAACAAGATCGTCTACCCGGCCCTCTCATGGACGCAGAGTCTTGAGAAGGGCGACCTGATCTTAGCCGCGCCCGCGCTCCGGATCAAGGGGCAGAAACCCGACGAGCTGGCCAAGCAATGGGCTGAGAAGGTGGGGGGCTACACGCCGCATCGCACATTCCAGTTTCTAACGACTGTGCCATAGTTCCCCGAAAATGACCCCCTGTTCGAGAAGCCGACGGCGATCAATTATTTCCTGGCCTTCTACGTCAAGGGCGCCCCGATTGTCCAAAGCGTCATCCCGATGATCCAGCACTATGGGGCTGACTACGGCCGCAACAAGTTCCACGGGATGAGGGACCCCAAGGACCCCAGCAAGGGCAAGAAGCGCATCATTGTCGAGTTCAGCTCGCCCAACATTGCGAAGCCATTTCACGCCGGTCATCTGCGCAGCACAATCATTGGTGGTTTCCTGGCAAACCTCTACGAGGGTGCCGGGTGGGACGTGATTAGGATAAACTATCTCGGCGACTGGGGCAAGCAGTACGGCCTCCTGGCTCTGGCGTTCGAGAAATACGGCGACGAGGAGGCACTCAACAAGGACCCCATCAACCACCTGTTCCAGCTCTACGTGCGCATCAACAGCGAGATGACGGCAGAGAAGGAGCAGATCGAGAAGCGGAAACAAGACGGCGAGGACGTCACCGAGCTGGAGATCAACAGCCTGGACGAGCAGGCCCGCCGCTACTTCAAGAAGATGACGGATAGGGACCCCGCGGCCTTGGCCCAGTGGAAGCGGTTCCGCGATCTGAGCATCGCCCGCTACCAGCAGACGTACGCCCGTCTCAACATTAAGTTCGACGAGTACAGCGGTGAAAGCCAAGTATCCGAGGAGGCGATGGAGAAGATAGGGAAGGAGATGCAGGAGAAGGGCATCTGCAAGGAGGACAAGGGCGCCATGATTGTCGATTTCTCGGAGCTTGTGCCTGGCAAGGAGGGCAAGCGCCTCGAGAAGCCCATCGTCAGGAAACGGGACGGGACTGCCTTGTACCTGACCCGCGACATCAGCGAGCTTCTTAGCCGGCACGAGAAGTACAAGTTCGACCAGATGATCTACGTCGTGGCGTCGGCACAGGACCTCCATCTGAAGCAATTGTTCAAGATCATCGAGCTGCTGGGGCACAAGGAGATCGCCGCCAAGTGCCAGCACATCAACTTCGGCCTGGTGCTGGGCATGAGCACACGCAAGGGCACCGTCAAGTTCCTCGACGACATCTTGCGCGATGTCGCCGACAAGATGCACGAGACCATGAAGAAGAACGAGGATAAGTACAACCAAGTCGAGAACCCCGAGGCGACGGCCGACACTCTCGGAATCAGCAGTGTCATGGTACAGGACATGACAGGCAAGAGGCACGTCTCCCTTCCACCTTGAGAACTTGCGGGTGAATGAGGCTAACCAACGGATAGGATCAACAACTACACCTTCAACATGGACGCGATGACGTCGTTCGAGGGTGATACCGGGCCTTACCTGCAATACGCGCACGCCCGTGTGTCCTCCATTCGCCGCCGCGCCGGGCTCAGCGACGAGGACCTGGCCAGCGCCGACCTGTCGCTCCTCACCGAGACCCATGCAGTCAACATCGTCCGCCTGCTGGCCCAGTGGCCCGATACTGTCCAGAACACGCTCAGGACGCTGGAGCCGACGACGGTGTTGACCTACCTGTTTAAGATGACGCATGCGCTGAGCAGCAGCTACGACCACCTCCAGGTTGTGGGCAGCGAGCGGGAGCTGATGAAGGCGCGTATGGCGCTCTACGATGCGGCGCATACGGTGCTGGGTAATGGCATGAGGTTGTTGGGGTTGACTCCTGTTGAGCGGTGAGTTGTCCGCCTCCCGGCATGGATTACATGAAAGCTGACAGTTGCAGGATGTGAATTCGGGAGGTGTGAAACATACGCTGATATCTCCTGGCTTTTGAGCCTACGCTTATTTGGGCTTTTGAGCCTACGCTTATCTAGACAGCGGAATAGATCAGGGTCGGCAGGCCATTGCTCCCCCGTTCTCCAGTTCCTTTTCCATTGCGAATTTGTCCGGTGTGCAGCTTTCTCGGCCGCTTCGGCTATCTAACGTTACACAGTACGGATTCGCCTGGTTCCACCCGGAGATTGCTCACCCGGGGCCCACATAATGCCGGCCCGGTTCCGGTAGCGAGCTATGAATATCTGACCGCACCACAGTGCCGAACGAACGATCAGCGAACACCTTTCTGTGATCCACGCGTTGCCAGCCATACTGGGTGTCGGAAAGCCAACAGCGCCTGCGCATGCCACCTCTCGACTCGGGTATTGCTAAGGGTTCACACGGTTATACCAATCTAGGCTTGCACGGCTTGTCCCAAGGTGTGACGCACCATTGTGCCTGACTTATCTGCCTGTTGCCTGGCATGCACGGCCATCTAATGTTTGTGGAGTACTAACGTCAAGACCAACGTCTAGACCCACGTCAAAAAGGTTATTGATGTCACATACCGCATCAGACGTCTGTGCGGTGTTTTCGGTCGCGAGATGAGCCAGTCGGTCAGCCTCCAAGGAGTCATGGGTCCCACAAACTCACACTGACGACTCGCACAGTAACGGGCCGATATGTCGATGTCGGCTTGATTATTTGCCTTGTAAACCGTCCCGGACCCGTGAGGCGATGGCGCTCGGGTGTCTTGCAGCATGCAGACGCCAGGATGTCGGACGGGGCGCAGTTCACATGGAAAGGGCGTTCGGGCAGGGTGTAAGGAAGAGAGTCCAACATGGTTGACTTCAATGACAGTTGCGGATTGTCGTGTTGTGGGCTCGGAAGCAAAGCCCGAGAGCCGCGGACTGCCTTGGATTCCACTGGTCTCCTCACGCCATTGCAGCTTCCTACAACTGGCCGGCGCCCGAGCGTATGCTCAAGCGCACAGGCGCCTTCCGGATGATGACGCTTAGTCTGCCCATGACCATCCATCTCACTTTCTTGCTCTCAGTTCCTTGAATACGACGTCCGTCTTCGTTTTGGCATTCTCGTTCCTCCTCATTACTGCAGTCCTAAGCAACCCGACATCGAGATGTTGACCTTATTGTTGCTCCTCATTGTCAGCGCGGTTCTTCTGGCAGTACAGCGATATCTTGAGCGGCGGAGGCTGCCACCGGGGGTGCGGCCGTTGCCAGGGCCATGGGGTGAGTTGAATCCGTCCATCTGTCGCTTCACTCGTCAAGCTATTGACACAACCCAGGCATTCCCTATATCGGCCGCGTCCACGATGTCCCGGCCACGGCGCCGTGGATCAAGTTTTACGAATGGGGCAAGAAGTACGGGCCCATCTACCAGACAAAGATCTTCGGCACGGTGCACGTCTGGATCTCGTCGGAGAAGGTTGCCCACGAGCTTCTGTCCAAGCGAGCGGCTATCTACTCGGACCGGCCCTTGATCCCGGGCCTGCCTGACAACCGCACCAGCGGCGACTACCTCGCCCTCCTGGGACGGACCGGTAGGTTTCTTCTTCTTTTCTCACTTTCGCGTCCGCGAAGTTCGAATACTCATTACGAGACAGAGACATGGAAGCGCCAGCGCAAGCTCTGCAACCACCTGATGCACACCAGCTCCCTCGATTCGCTCCACTCGTACCCGACGCGCGAGCGCGACCGCTTTTTGTACCTGATGTATCACGACGCCAGCCAGTACCTCGAGTGGATCGAGCAGTTCACCAGCCGGACCATCGCGCGCCTCTCGTGGGGCACGCCGCGTCCTAGCCAGGTCCTGCGCCACACCACTTTCGGCCTGCTCGAGAGCATCAGCCCGGCGGGCGCGCTGCCCAACCTGATCGGTTTCCTCCGCCATGTCCCCGCGGCGATCAGCCCGTGGAAGAAGAAGGAGGGCCGCCGGCACGCGCTGGAGGACCGGCTGTTCCGGGCCAACGTCGGCTTTGCCGAGCACAGCCTGGCCAAGGGCTGGCCGCTGCCGAGCTTCATGCGGACCTTCCTCGAGAGCAAGCAGAGCCCCGACGAGAGGGAGCGGACGCGGTGGGGCGAGCAGGACGAGGCCATGCATGTGGTCGGCCTGATGGCCATTGCCGGGGCCCTGACCATCGGAAGCCCGATCCAGAGCTACCTGCTGGCCATGTGCCACTACCCGGAGTGGCAGCGCAGGCTGCAGGACGAGATCGACGGCGTGCTGCAAGGCCGGTGCCCGCAGTGGGAGGACCGTGAGAGGCTGCCGCTGTTGAGGGCCGTGGTCAAGGAGGTGATTCGGTGGCGGCCGCCTGTGCCGACGGGTACGTCTTTCCACGTTGCAGTAACCATTCGCAATTGAACAGAATGAAGTATTGATAGGACCATCTAGGAATACCCCATGCCGTCGAAAAGAACGACGTCTACAACGGCTACTTTATCCCCGCCGGCGCCACGATCCACGCGCTGGAATGGTAGGTTCAATCTCACGTAACTGGGGTGTGACGAATGCTAACCTGGATAAACACAGGGCCATCACGCGCGACGAAACCACCTACCCAGAGCCGGAAACCTTCAACCCGGACCGGTGGCTGGACCCGATGTACCCGACCTACCGCGAGCCGCTGACGCACTACCCCAACCTGGCGGGGTTCTCGCAGTTCGGCTTCGGGCGGCGCACGTGCCAGGGCATCCCGGTCGTGGAGCAGGACCTGTTCCTGACCATGGGCGGGCTAGCGTGGGCGTTCGACATCCGCAAGCAGCGCGACCCGCGCACGGGGAACGAGAAGCCCGTGCACTGGCTCGACTACACGCCGCTGCTGATCGCCAAGCCCGTGCAATTCCCCTTCGACGCGGTGCCGCGGTCCGATGACAAGGTTGCGCGCATGCGCGCCATGTTCGAGGCCGCCCGCGAGGCGCCCGTCGGTCATGATCAGGACCCCACCTGGCTCATGGACATCAGCCAGTTCGAGAAGGACTTGGGCGCGCAGCGCATCTACAAGGACTACCTCACGGACATACGGTGTGTGGGCGGGACGCAGTTTTGGGCTCGTCGGTCGGGTTCGGAGTCGGTCCTCGCGCCCGCGCCCGCGCCCGCTCCTCCTACCGTCGACGAACATGAGAACGGAGCGGGTCTCCCGGAAGTCCGGTCCGTGGACTTTTAGGGAGAGGGCTTGGTCGATCCGGAGGTTTCCTTTTTTCTTGAGACGGGCGGGCGTGTGACTCTGTGATTCCCCCCCGGTTTGGATGCTTCGTTGGACAACTTGGATTTGGATTTGGTGAGCGGACAGTGTTTGATGGTATGAGTTTTGGGGTGTTTTTGCAAAGGAACAGCTGGATGTACGCAACCGCCTGGAAATGCCTGGTAGGTTGGATAACCTGAAAGGACAGGAAGGTGCTTTCTTTAGTTAACTGAATTTTGATAGCATTGGATGCGGAAGGTTCGATTTCTATTCGTGCGATGGCTATGTGCATATGATCTGATTCTTGGAGCTCCGTGCTGCGTCTGCTTCAGTCTCTCTTGCCAGAGGAAATGGGAAATCAACCGGCAAGGTTGTAGCGACCAAGGTCCCTGGCTCCATGAGGAAAGCAGAGCCCCCTGTCTTTCTGCCCCGAGTTGTCGTTCACTTCAACTCTCCCGGTTCTCAATGAACCCCAAACCAAGCTCCTCAACAACGGCCTGTTGTCCTCGGCCCTTCATCAACTTCCAACATGGGCAACGCGTTCTCCACAAACATGGCAAGCACCCTGCAGGAATGCATCGAGGCAGTCAGCCACGGCAGGGCTGAATTCGCCGGCTTCCCGAGCGACCCATCATACCAGACGGCCTGGGTCAAGCCGTACAATCTCGAGATCCCAGTCACGCCCGCCGCTGTGGTGCGTCCGCAGACGGCCGAGGACATAGCGGGATTCATCCAGTGCGCTGCTGCCTACAACGTCAAGGTGCAGGCCAAGTCAGGGGGCCATTCATACGGGTTCGTATCATGGCCGTGTCTAATTCATGCCAACTCATTTACGTACTGACTGTACTTCGGCTAGCAACTATGGGCTCGGCGGCGTGGACGGGGCGGTGGCCATCGACATGGTCCACTTCCAGCACTTCAGCCTGGATAACACGACCTGGCTGGCCACCATCGGAGCGGGAACGCGTCTGAAGGGCGTGGCACAGAAGCTGCACGATGCGGGCGGGCGGGCCATTGCCATGGGAGTCTCCCCTGGGATTGGCATCGGCGGGCATGCCACGATTGTACGAGTTCCAGGGTGTTTGGCTTGCCATACATGGCCCATCTGCTGACCTTGTTGTGACCAGGGAGGACTCGGACCCATCTCGCGCATGTGGGGATCCTGTTTGGATCATGTCGTCGAAGCCGAGGTCGTGACAGCCGACGGGAGGATTCAGCGGGCGAGCGACGCGCAGAATCCGGATCTCTTCTGGGTAAGCAGTCTGATCCAGGGTAGCCGGGAATAATGCTGATACGCAAGACAGACGCTCAAGGGTGCAGTCTCGGGATTCGGCGTGATCACCGAAGTCGTGTTCCGAACGCATCCGGAGCCAGCCACCGTCGTCCAGTACGACTACACAATCACCATCGGCAGCCAGGCCGCAATGGCGACCTCCTACTCGGCGTGGTAGGACCTCATCACAGACCCAGCTCTCGACCGCCGATTCGCATCGCTCTACATCATGATGCCCCTGGGCGCCATCATCACCGGCACCTTCCACGGCAGCGAGGCCGAGTTCCGGGCCACGGGGATCCCTGACAGGCTGTCCAAGGGGCTGGGCTCCGAACCTTCCATCACCATCAACGACTGGCTCGGGTCATTAGCACACGTCGCCGAGAAGCAGGCACTGTACTTGGCCGACCTCTCGAGTCATTTCAAGTCCAAGATCGTTGGCTTCCGGCGGTAGGACCTGCTGACCCGTGACAAGGTTCGTGCCTTGTTTGAGTGGGTGGACTGACAGCACATGGGAGCCGATCTCTGGTTCGTCATCTTCGACGCGTCGGGCGGCGCCGTGGCAGACGCTGCCATGGATGCCACGGCCTTTGCGCACCGGGACAAGGTCCTGTACTACCAGTCGTATATGGCAGGCCTGTATCTGGACCAGAAGGCCAAGACATTCATTGACGAACTGCATCGTCAAGTCCTGAACGCTTCTCCGGCCGCATATGGCACGTACCCGGGCTATGTGGACCCGGCATTGTCAGATGCGCAGCAGCACTACTAGGGTGCGAACCTGCGCCTGTTGCAGGCGCTGAAACAGAAATGGGATCCGGCGGATCTGTTTCATAATCCACAGAGCGTCCGCCAGTCTGAATAGGAGGGAACTGCACTGGTGGCGACTGTGAGAAATGGTAGGATGTTAGACACAAGGTAGAACTGTCTATTAGGACCCGCCTTTTCTACTTCTTCTAGATAGAGATCTATCATCTATAGGATTCCGCGCTAGTAACCCGCTCTCCCAAGGGAGTTCTAGTCTAGTGATCCTCCACATCCTCGTCCCGCCCGGGGTACATGATCTCCTGCACGATGACGGCGCGCACATGGTGGTACAGCACGAAGCAGTAGGTGAGCAGCAGCAGCAGCGACATGGCCGTGCCGAACCACAGCACCGCCTCGCAGTGAAAGGCCTTGCCGAGCGAGATAGTTGCCAACGTAAACCCCGTGTTGGGGAACACCGCCGCCCACCAACCCAGATGGAAATCCCGCGGCGGGCTCCGGACCACCGCCAGCAGCGCAATGCCAAACCACCAGAAGCTGAGCGCCCACAGAAACCCAGCCCCCACGACGCCCATCGTCTCAACCACACTCGCATCCAGCAGCCCATCCATATCCACATCAAAATTATCCGGCAGCCCGCCCGAAAGCCCAATAAACGCCAGCGCCGTGAACGCCGGCGGACCAACACACATGAACAATCCCGTCCTGTGCTCCCGATTGGGTAAACCCGACTGCATGAGCCGGCCGACCATGTGCGCATACATCATGAACGCGACGGCAATACCCAGGCCCTGACACGTCAGACCGGCCACCACGATCTCCACGGCCGCGCGCTCGGGCTGCGTCTCGGAGATGACGCTCGCGATCGTGCCCGACAGCATGATGGGGAAGATGGGCAGGATCCACGTCGGCATCATGGTCTGCAGCCCGTAGCTGTGCGCGGCAAACACGTAGCTGTACTGGCCCACCGCGACGCAGGTGGTCACCGCCACATACACCCAGAAGGCGATCCGTATCGCCCAGATCAGTGATGAGGCGTCACTACTAGTGTCATCAGTGTTGACGCAGTAGCGCTGCGTGCCGGTGATCAACGTTGCTATCGATAAAAAGAAGGTCGGGAAGAATAACCCCTCGCGCGGGTGCGTGATGGAGCCCACAAAGGTGCCGCGGAAGAGGAGGAAGCGGGTCATTTGACCCGATGTCACCAGGCTGAAGAGCAGGATGTTGAGGATGTACACGGCCAGCCCGATCTGTCGGAGCCCCGGGAACTGGTGCGGTTGCGCGTGGATCAGCAGGGCCAGCCCGCCTGTGGACATGGTGAGCGTGTACCATGCCCAGGTGAAGTGGCGGAGGCGTTGGCGGAGGGGGAGTCGGCCTCCTCCTCCTCCGGAGGAGGGGTGGGGAGAGTCGTTTTCATGATGGCCCGTGGTAAGGTTCACGTCGGAAAGGTTCTTGTCGTAATCTTTTCGGCTTTGGTGGTGGTGGCCGTGCTGGGCGGAATGCACGGCGTGGAGCCGGAGCGAGGGGATGGTGTGGATGGGCGGGCTCTTCTCGATGTCGTCGAGGTGGCTGTGGCGGTCGTCGTCATCGTAGACGGTTGAGGACCGGCCGGAGGGATACTCTATCTCCTCGGTCGGAGTTGGATGCGGTGTTGAAGCGGAACGATGGTTCGACAAGCCGAATGGCGTGCGGGTGTCCCGGTCAAGGAATGGATGGGACACAGTGACGGCGTTGCGTCCAGAGCTGACCGGCAGCGGAGCTGGCATTGTATTAGAGTTGTGGGAGAAACTGACCGGCAGTTCAGAACTGGAGAGACTAAAAAGATGGAAAGATAAAGAGAGGTATATCAGAAAATGAGAGAGGGGCACAGCTGAACCTGCAGCAGATCACTGAGATGACAACGAGGGGAGGCGAGATTATAAGAGTAAATCAAAATAAACGAGAGCCCTTCGGCATCTTCCCGTCCGATAAGAGTCTAGACAATCCACCGCTCCATCTCTCCAACTCACTCTGCAGTGCTCTCCACAACGACGTTTCAGAGATGAGAGCATGATAAATGGCGAGTTCAATGTAAGGTACCGTGAAGCGATCCACTACTATCTCCATGATTGAGTCAGTGTTGCTTTTGCCTCAGAGGTTCAGACACTTGATAATACCCACTCCCGTCTCCATCAAGAAATATGGGTATGTAGGTGCTACATCAAACCACTCATGACCACTCAATGCACGATTTCTCGGGAAAGAAGAGCCTAGAGTTGACAAAACCAAGCCCAATCCAACATCCTGGTGGTCCTATTCTCATTCGTGAACAGGCATTTGAGATCAAAATTTTCCGGTGGATGTGCTGATCATTACTACACCTGTATACTATGTAAGTTTGATCAACGGTAGGTACGTAGTACTCGACGTTGTTTGCCAAGAAGGGGTGTTTGGAGTTGGCTATTTTTGTCATGATAGATGCCACTCAGACTCCATAAAGATAACACACACTCACCCCTGGAAAGATAACGGCGCAACGTTATCGATTCTGGAGACCGAGCTTCTAGAAGTTGAAGCAACGCCAAGCCGAACAGCACACCTCGAGACATGTCGCAGTGATATATCGTCAGAAGCCGGTGGAGAGCCAAGCCCGGACGCACGTGTTGATCTGGAAAGGCTTGCGTGGCTTGTCCAGTGCTTGTTGCAAGTTGCATCCACTCCATTTGGACTGACTCGGATACCATCTTGAAGATCGCTGTGGTAGGGCTGTTCTGCACCACCTATGTTTAGCAAATCTGCGGCAGTTGAGGGCGGCCCGCTAGCGTACCCGCGTCAATATCTGCTCTCTTCTTGTTTCAAGCCCCTTACAGGAGAACGACATACCTGGGACCACAGCACCCAGGGGCCAGGCAGTAGATGCCGCTTCTTCAGATACAGCCACGAGAAGACCGAGACTGGCAGGGCTGGCCAGATACAGGCGAGGTTATACGGCGCCAGCGACAGCGCATCGTTGATCATCACGACCGGATGAGCGTTCCGGATACCGATGGCATTCTTGGGCCGCTTACAGCCGTGAAAGTAAAGGAGGACGACAGCACCCAAGGGAAAGCCGATGAGCGTGACAGCATACTGCCCACGCACACCCCAAAGCTTGCGGGGGCCCACAGCGCCCCAGAACACCAGAGCGCTGAATACCGGAGTTGCCTCCCGATCGTTTCGCATAAACGGTCAAAGTTACCAAAGACATTAAAACATACACTACAAGTACTATACGGTAACAGTTGAAGCAAGTCCGCTTTCAAGTGTTTCAAACACACCAGCCCACCGCCCAACCACCCCAATAGACCTTTCCCTTGCCCCTTGCCCCTTGCCCCTTATAACGCCAATCACTATACTATGATAAGGAGAGAGAGGGAGAGAAAGAGAGAGGAGGATCGGCAAAAACCACAGCTCAGATATACACTTCGAGACAAAAATCATATCCTCGTCCCCCCCGCCCTCCACGCCCCCCCGGCGCGGGGCGCGCCATTCGCCGCCGTCCCGCCGAAGTTGTGGAGCCGCTCGCCGATCAGGTACACCTCGTCGCGGATGCGCACCTGCCAGCCGCGGAACACGCCGACGGCGCTCCACAGGGCGTAGCCGCAGGCCACGAGCAGGGTCATGGCGGGAAAGCTCAGGCGGTACACCAGCACCAGGTAGGCGTCGTACAGGTCGCGGCCGGGCACCTTGCCGACCAGGGACGCGCCAAACTCGTGGATGAGCGCCTCCACCGCGCCGTCGGCCACCATCGCCCGCGCGAGGAGCATGGGCGCCATCACGGCCGCAAGCCACATCGCCAGCCCGGGGATCACGAACGCGCGGGTAAAGATGGAGACGTCCGGGTCCAGCCAGCCGTTGCGGACCACCGCCCGCGTCGCGTGCGCGACGTGCGAGCCGTCGAACCAGGTGTTGGTGATGCGCAGGCCGAGCCGCAGGAAGAGTAGGCCGAGGGTCCACGTCTGGACGACGCGGATTGTGTGCGCGGGGTTCAGCCCCTGGACGGACGCCAGCGACTCTGCGGCACCCGGCCTGAGCAGGACGCTGTACCGGATCTCGTGGAGCGGGACCAGGGCGTAGAGCTCCAGCAGCGACGCGGCGAGCAGCGGGAAGACCACCAGCACGAAGAAGTACGTGTAGACCACCCGTGCGGCGCGCAAAGCTGAACCCAACACTCGCTGGACCGCGTCGTGTTGAAGTGCAGTCTCCACGGCCTTCACCATTCCCCGCAAAGCGCCGTAGATGGACCGCGCGTGGAAGACGGCGTACGCTGCCGAGCCGAGGATGTGAATGCCAATGCTAAAGGCGTACACGTCGTTGGTGCGGATGTCGGCCGGGATCAGCTGCCGGAGCATCCAGCGCCCAAAGACAAGCGGGATGATGGTGATGCCGACGCCCGTGACGGCGGCAAAGAGCCAGATGAACAGGATGAAGAGGAAGATGCGGGCGCGGAAGTGGGGCGGTATGTAGACTTGCTGGTACTGCTTGGTCGAGTAGATGTCCGCCTCGGGCTGGTCCGGGCGTCCGTCGAGTCTCTTATTGTTCCCGGTCACTTCGAGGAAGACCCTGGCGCCCCGGGGGATCCTGACCTGGTCGGAAGCCGGGGCGCGGACCCACCGTCCATCTGGGATGAGCTGCCCGGACATGATCAGCTGCTTCTTCAAGGTATGGTGAGCTACCGGTACAGGCTCCTCAAGCCCATGGAGTAGGGGCGGTCCGTTTGTGCCGCCCTGCAAGATGTCGCGCCACGTCCTCGCCACCACCACCGGAGACTCCGGGTCCTGTGCATTGATCTCGAGAAACCACTGCCTCCAGAACGGCAGGTTACGGTCGGGCGAGTCGCTCTTGAGCACGAGCCGGCCCTCCTCGTCGATCCGCCGTGTTTCGAAGAGGAACCAAGTGAGGCGCAGCGCGCGCGCACACCTGAGGAACCACCAGGTGTACATGGCATGCAGTCCGTCGCTCGGTCGGAAGAACCTGACGGCCAGGGGCATGATGAAGTTGTAGAACAGCAGGTCGACCGGGAATTCGAGGACGGGCTCGTTGGACGAGTAGTGGATGGGCAAGACCCTCGGCAGGATCAGTGACAAGCCCCAGACGACGCCGCCCAGGCACACTACGACAAGGGCACCGTAGACCAGGGCCGAGAAGGCGATCTTCCGGAGCTGCGTCGTCACCCGGCGCTCGAGCACGTCGCGGACGGGGTGGAACTCCGGGTCGTCCGGATCCCGGATGAAGTACAGGACGCCCTTGCGAAAGACCTTGCGGCACATGGACACGAAGAGCGCAAAGTGGAACATGTAGGCGGTGCCGACGAACCAGTGGACGAACACGGAGGTGACGGGGTAGTTGACGGCGAAGATCAGCCGGGTCCTGAGCGTCGTGTCCTCGAACAGCGGGAGCGTCGCCACGTCGAGCAGCATGCCGCAGTACAGAGGGAAGACGAGCATCTCGATGCTGATGATTAAGATAACCTTCACGACCCCGCTGGCCTGCTTGAGCCCGTCAATGAAGGAGGCTTCCCATTGTTGCGCCGCCTGATTGCTGGAGAAGGGGATGCCGCGACGCAGGTAAAGGCCCGCCGCGAGCGATAAGGTCACGTAGCCGGATAGGATGGCCCAGAACCTGTCCATGCCGCCCCAGTAAGCGAGCTCCGCGTTGATGGTTCTTGTGGGCTCTGGCACACTGAGGTTAATGACCCAAGAGCTCGGGTTGACGATGGCTGTCGAGAAGGCCTTGAAACCCTCCCATGCGACTGCTAAGACGTTGGCGGCGGCGGCAAGAGCCTCAGTAAGCTTGGCGGGGGAGTCACCGCCGGACAGAGACATAAGAATGTCCCATAGCAGTGAGCACGCCACAGCGACGTGGCCCTTCATCGCGAGCAGGGCCTCATGACTGATGGCAGAGAAGTTGCGCACGTCCGAGTGGAAAAGAGGGGGCAGTTCGGCGAAGCCGCCGGCGATCCTGTTTGCTGCACTGGCGGCCATATCCCAAGACGCATTCGAAAACACCCGCGCATAGCTGGCGACCGATGTCAGCCCCAAGGAGCGGCCCAGCGCATGCAGAGATTCGGATACTGTTGATGATGTGACGCCTAATACGAGCACGCAGCAGTCCTGGACGAACTTGAAGGCGCTGAACTGCATCCGTGCGAGGTGCATGGGGTTTGCCACCGCCCAGATTGCGATGCGGCCGAGGTTGTATGGAACGAAGACGCCGAGGAAGATGGACATGGACACGAGGAAAGCGCAGAATATCGAATTCTGGAACAGCGCCACAATTGGGCCTTGCATACCGAGAAGCTCGAGGATGCCTTCGATGTCTTCGGCGTCCTCGATGGCCTCCGCGTCAACTGCTGCCGCCGCCGCCTCGGCGGCTTCCTGGTCTCGTTCTGCCTGGTTGGCCGGGGCATTCCCTTGATCGCCCTCCCCAGCGGGGATTTCCGGGAAGTCCCAGAAGAAGTTGACGGGACCTAGCTCGTTTGGGGGAATGTTGTCCACCTCGCGCCACATGAAGTCAGCAACCCTGTCAACAAGGCCCGCCGGCTCGCGGCGTGGAGGCGCTTCCGCGCGGGCGGGGCCAACTTCGTGCGCCTGGAGGGGTCCGTGAACGGGTCCGTCTGGGACACCTGTTTCCGCCTCTGCCTGGTCCGTGGCCTGCGAACCATGCGAGCCATCCGGCGATTCGTCAGGGCGTGTAATAGGTGTGATATGGTTCGGGGTCGCCGAAACACCGCTCGCCACCGATTCGTCCCAGCCCGAGGGTGGAAGGTCTGTGAATGACCAGCTGTTATTAGCCAGGGGGTGGATTCCGCCGTTGATCTGAGGGCCATCGGTATTCGCCCTCGGTCGTAAGGGGCCAGCAACGGGGAAGCTCTCGGATTCCTCAACCTCCACAAGCTTGGCTTTTCCTTTTCCCTTTGAGGCGGAACCATCTTCTCCATGCTCTGTGGAACCGGATGGCCCAGCAGATGGATCGCCGAATACCGCATCCTCCGCCGTGGCCGCCTCCGGCTCGGCGCGACCCTCCCATATTCTGCGCTGTTCCCATCCCTCGCGTGTGGCTGCTGGGTCCGAAGGGCCCGCCGAAGGGCCCGCTTGGTCCTCAGCAGCCTCGGCCTCTTGCTGTCGGATCATCATGGACCTAGTCAGCCGCATCCAATAATCCAACCTGGCTTCCAGGCGCCGCTCCCTCGCAATCTCCAGAATCCGCGCTGGATCACCGCCTGCCTCGCGATAGATATCGAGATACTCATTCACCGTTGACCTAGCATCGTCTGTCAAGCGCTCCGTCGCTCTTCTATCGATTTCCTGGGCGATTTGCTGCCTCAGGTCTGCCTCCCGTTCCTGGTTGTGGAGGGCTCCTGCTGTCGAGGACTCACCAACGAAGGGCTGCAGCTCTTGGTAGTATGGTGCCGAGGGGTTGCCCGGGTCTTCTCCCTCGCTCGCTGTATCGTCCGTATTGTAATCTGCCGCCAACCCTTCGTAGTAGCGCCCGCCTTCGGCCTCTTCGGCCGTTTCTGCCTGAGGCGGCTCCCGTATTGCTTCCGGCGGTCTTACCTCCGCCGCTCCTGCTTCCGCCGGAGCTGCCTGCGGCTGCGGCGCGTTGTCAATGCCGGCAAAGGCGGCGCGCATGTTGATCTCGGGCTGCTGCTGCACAACGTAGTCCCTAACTAAGATGATCAGGATGAAGCATACTATGACTAGCATAGTAATGATTTGGCCCTCCAGGACGGCGATGACAACGCGGTTGATGGAGGGATGCCTGGTGAGGTTCCGGAGGAAGTCAACTTCGCTCAGCAGCGAGGGGCGCGCGGCGATCGATGAGTTCGACGCCAGCCTGGTAGGCGCCGGGATGGCATTCGCGGGCATGGCGGTAGGCTTCTCGGTCAAGCCGACGGTGCCGAACAGGAGGCGCAGGATGGTGGAATAAATGGGGTCGGTCGAGGTCAGGTTGATGCCGTACAGGCTCCGTACGAGCTTGGCCGACTCGGGCGGAAGGCTGTCGATGACGCCTCCGATTGTCGCGACGGTTGTGGTCGCCGCGAAGAGCGGGCTGGAGGGGCACACATTGGTGCCGGACAGGACGTCGATCCCGTCACCGGTTGACCCACTCAGCCCGAAGGGGGCTGGCCTGCTGCCGAGCCCCTCGTCGCTGATCCAGAACAGAAACGACCAGACGGAGCGCATCAGATACGGCAGCCACCCCAGCCAGACGCTTGCCACCAAGGCAGCCCTCAGCCAGACGAGCAGATTTTGGAACAGGTACTTGGCGGTGTGACGGAGGAAGACGTGGGGCGGCAGGGCCTTGGGCATGTTCGGATCGTAGAGCTTGGTGAAGCGGAACGACGTCTTGCACAGCTCGCAGTGCTTCTTTTGCGAGTGCGACAGCCACTCCATCAGGCAGTCCTGGTGGACGTACTTGATGCTCCCGCTGCATTTGCACGGGTAGAAGAGCGGCTCGTCGGGAGAGCCCTCTCCCCTGCATATGCGGCAAGTGTCTGGTTCCGAGGCCGACGGCATGTCGGGCGCGCTTGTGCGGGACGTCGAGCCGTTCATGGCCGAGGCAGAGGTGCGGCGTCGCGTGTTGGGGAAGCGGACGGGGTCCGGTGCCGGAAAGGGATCGGGCGGGAAGTCGGCCATGATGGGTTGGGTCGCCGAGTGAACGACTGGCTTACGCCATTCGACGTCGAAGCTGGCGGATGTCTTTCCTCATCAGCAGAAATCGAGCTCGCCGCAGTGTGTGGCTTGGTTTCTGGCTGGGCGGCCTGATACGATGGAGGGCCGGCAATTGGAAGAGGGAGAGCAGCACGGCGATGACAAACTTGTGAGGACTTCGCAGGGTAGGCGCTGGCTTGCTCAGAAAGTGTGCTGCGGTGCGGGCGAAGTAGAATGACCGTTGTTCCGGCGAGCAATCGGCGATAGCTAAACAATAGCACGACGGGATAAATCTAAAAAGGGCCAGTTGCAAGTTGAGTTGTTCCAGTCCACACAACCACACACCGGGCGCTGGGGCCAATTAGAAAAGCGGAGAGGTGCAGAAAAGTGGGGACGCACGTGCCTTCCTCAATGAAGATGACTTCACCAAGTCAAAACGATCGGTCGAAATCGATCAGAAAGTCAGATTGATGAGAGTGGAAGTTGGGAGGAGAGAGCTCTGCAGATGTGCTTTGAAGACAGACAATCCTCCAAGAAAGTACCTACCGTAGGTGCTGTATGACTGCATACGGTATATACTTTAGGCAACACGTATCCATGTATGTATGTGTGTATTCCGTATGGATGTCGGCAGGCTCGGGTGGATACTGTATCTACCGCCTGTAATCCCGTCCAATTTCCTCTCTGCAGCTCTGTTGCAGTGTTTAGGTCCACGAGATGTCGGTTCCCACGGAGCGCGAGGTTGCAGAGGTGCCGTTTTGAAACGCGTCTGGGCGTTTTCGAAGCTCCTGTCAGCTTGGGAAGTGTTGGAAAGCCAACAGCCACGAATTTACCGTACCGCAGTAATTGGGCACCAAAAGATGGCCAACAACTCAATTGATGATCTCTGTGTCTGACTTGTTCAAAAACAGTTGCAGGCATTTCCCTGATCCTGAGAATCCTGGTGCCAAGCAACTAGACTTAGTTACCCCAGAACTGCCCTTCCTGACTACCTGCCAAATTCAACAGGAAGCGTGTTTACCGAAAAAAAACCGATTTTGACAACGTTTTTACTGACACGTAGAGATAAATAGCTATATTCGTAGAACTGAACTCTCTATTATAGTCTATAGGTTATAGCAATAGTTCTGAATATGGAAGAAAAAGGGGTTTTTTGCCATATATAACCCTAACCCGAAAGGATGAAAATATCGTTTATTTTTACCTGACATTTTCACGTTTTTACCGGACGGAAAAAATGTCAGTCAAAACGGGGGGAGCACTACTGTCAGCAGGGGCAGAACTCCCTTGAAGCTACATCGTGAAGTCTTGGCGCTGGCGACCATGAAAAGAAAGATATCGCGAAGAGAGATGCGATATATACGGAGAAACCTCATATTTTGCATTTGACGGGCAATGTACCTTGCACAGCAAAGTCTGGATCGTGCAAATGGTTGGATTAACCATGAGGTGCAGGTTTTGGGTTCGAAAACGGCCCCAAATGACGTCCTTGGATGCCCCACACTGGTACAGAGATGCATCATGCATCACGCCAAGACCGAAAAGCCAATCCACTCCAAGGTCGCGGCGTGATTGACGTTGTCGAGTTCCAAGCACACAAAGCCAGGGAAGGGAACACAGTCAAATCATGCCCGCCAAAAGCCTGTTCTGGCGGCATAGCACCTTTCTTCGTCTGACTTCGTCCATCTGAGTTACATCGTCTCCCGCTGCCCTTGGATTCTCCTTCGGCTTCCCCCCGTTTTCTCCGGGTCGGCTCCTTCCATCTCTGGCTCTGCGATAAGCAACTCAGAAACCTCACGCGATAAGGAGTGCGCGCGATTCACCGTCCGAGCTTTCTAGCCGACGGTACCGAGCACACCTGCCCACATCTCAACGCGCTTCTGGCCAGCACGCGGCCAGCGGCCATTCCACGACACCGACAAACAGCGCAACGGTGTCCCCCGTCAAGGACGCATTGGCTCGGTCGAGTGCAGCGGTTCTCAGCCTGGCGCTGAACCAAGCTGCGTCATGGACGGCGCGATCAGCGCGCTGAAGGCCTCGAAGGCCGCCAACGGCGTTAATGGTGTAAACGGAGTCCATGTCGTAAATGGGGCTGTCAAACCGCCCCTCGGTAGCCGTGCCGGTTATCCCAAGAAGAGAACGAGTCCCAGGGGCCCCGGAGTCCTCGCCCGAACCTTCAACATCGTCGCCCGGTAAGCTCAACCCTGCGTCTTGCCTCGATACGCGGGACTGCATGCTGACGATCGTAGGCTGCTGACCTGGTATTCTATCTTCACCATTCTCTTTCGATGCCCTGCCTCGCTTGAAGCCTGCGATGAGACCTCCCCGCGCATCTGCAAGCCCTACTTCCACGTCAGACACGCCGTGGCGCCGCACATCGAGCCCTATTATGACGCCTATGCGGCGCCTTATGTCGACCTGGTGCGACCGTACTACGACACCGTCGACCAGAAGATCATCACGCCGGGTTGGGGTTATGCGAAGCGGGTCGGCGCCCCGCGCGTGCAGAAAGTGCAGGCCTTCGGCAGGGCGCAGTGGGAGAACAGTGTCCAGCCCCAGGTCGAGAAGTACCGGGACCTCATCGGAGCACAGTATGATGAGAGGTTAGCTCCGCACGTCAACCGCGTCTCCACCGCGTTCAGTCCGTATTACGACATCGCGCGGACCAACATCCTCCAGACCTACCACGAGCTGCTGCTGCCCACTTACCAATTCGTGCAGCCGCACCTGTTGGAGGGCTACCGGGCAACGTCTGCTTTCGCAAGCCGCACCGTCGTGCCGACAGTCTACTGGACGTGGAACAAGACGTATGCGTTCGTCGACGGTACGGTGGGGCCGCAGCTCAGGGCCATCTACGTGGAAAACGTCGAGCCCCAGCTCGTCAAGATCGGGAAGCGCCTGGGTCGTTACAGCTCAGGTAAGAAGTCGGTTCCGAAGCCGCTCACGGATGCTTCACCAAGTGCGACGACCGAGACCACTTCCTCGTTCGCTAAGCCTGCCGTTTCGGTCTCCGTCGCCTATAGCTCCTCCGCGGCCCCGGCGGCCAGCGCCACCCATACCGAAAAGAAGACCGCCGCTCCCGACGCGGCTCGGACGAGGGCAACGATGGAGCCCATTCCGCCGCCAGAGATTGACGAGAAACTCGAGGAGAAAGACCCGACGCGGCGCAGTGCGCGCGAGATTGTAGCAGCTGATCTCCGAGACTGGCAGGAGAGGTATGCCAAGGCGGCCGACGAGGGCGCCGCAGAGATCGACGACCGTGTGCAGGAGATCGCCAAGAAGATGATCCGCCGCAACGCCAAGGTCACGGGCAAATCGCTTCTCGAGCAGTTGCAGGGTTCTGCCGTCTCAGAGCTCGTGTCACTTCGTCGCGCCATCTTGGAGATCATCGGGACGGTGAACAAGGGCGGTGCGACTGCCGAGGAAGGCGAAGAGCAGATTGCGAACGCCGTCCGGCGTACGGGTATGGCGATCAAGGAAAAGGCACAGGCTGTGCGTACGTGGCGCGAGAGCTACGAGGCCGAGATGCAGACCGCCATCACGAAAGCTGCCGAGACCCACTTCGCCATCCTCGAGAACATCCGCGACCTGGCACTCCAGAAGATTGGGATGAAGTGGGCTTGGATGGACGGCGTCACCTACAAGGACTGGGCCAAGTACCACCTCCTCAAGAGTCGCTTTGACGAGTGGAAGGGCGACCTCGAGAACCATGTCGTTACCCACCCGAGCCTCGAGGCTGCCCAGGTCGCCGCCGCCGATATTGAAGATGAAGCGATGAAGGTCGCTGCTTCGACTGCAAAGGAGCTCGCACGACTGAAGCAGGTGGCGCACTGGAAGCTTGTTGCCGGTGACGATAGCGACGAGTTTGACAGCACCTTGATGCAGCAGGCCGCCGAGGCTGCTGAGGCCGCAAGATTGGCGGCGGCAAGTGCTGCGGAAGCGGTTGAGGAATCCCTCGAGCAGGCCAAGGAGTCGGTGGTGGATGTCATCGGCGAGGGCGTCAGCCTTGCCTCAGGAGCTGTCAGCGAGGGTGCCAGCTTTGCTTCCGAAGCTGCAGTCAAAGCCACTGAGGCTGTTCTTGGGTCACACGAGAGGGAGCAACCAAGCGAAGAGCGCTCGGCGAGCACCCCTAATGAAGCCTCTGAAGCCGCCGCGGCTCTTGAGGACTCAGAGACCAGCCCGACCGACGTTGCCGGCGCGGAGGATGCCACAGAGCCGGAAGTCGAGTATGTCGCCGCTGCTTCGGAAGAGCTCTCGAGCGTCGTTGAACCCACTTCCGAGGCAACCCCTGACGCCGAAGGCGACGCATCAGGCCCGGAAGTTGCTTCAATCATGATGTTTGAAACCCCTATTGTGGTTGGCAACGTCACGGAAGCGATGGAAGAGCAGGAGGAGAAAGCCGTGCCAGTTCAACTACCCGTGAAGGATTCTCAGGATGAGGAGAACACCGAGTCTGAGAGTGGTGAGTTGCCCGTTTCGGAGACGGCTTCTATCAAGCCCGCGCTCTTCGGGGCCGCCGCGCAATCTGTCCCCAGCCGCAAGCCCATCTTGGACGACGACGATGACGAGACGATGGATGTTTCCGAGGCAATGGAATCAATGCGGAAAGACCTGAAGTCGGCCTACTCGGCGGCCATGTCGAGAGCGAACGAGCAGTATTCGCAGGCGCTGTCCATCGTCTCTGCTCAGATCCGCGGCACCCCGAAGCCAGCCCACGAGCAGCTCCTCGCGTCGGTCACTTCCGCATACAGCAAGGCCATGGCGTCGGCAAGCGCCCGGCTCGACGACGCCCTTGGAGCCGCATCCGACCAGCTGTACGGCAAGACGACGACCACACGTCGCATTTTACCTACTACGATCCCTACGCCTCAGATCCCAAGCGTCGAGTGGTCACAGATCGAGTCCGTGGCATCCGAGCGCCTGCAGCAGGGCCGCGCCTGGGCAGAGGAGCAGTATGAGAGCGCCAAGATCGCCATTGGCCTGGCGACGCCGACTCCGACCACCCCGTCGGAGCACGTCAGCAAGCTGCTGGACAATGCGCGGCACAACTACTACGCCGGCATCGGCCTAGCGCACGCCCGGTACTCCGAGTTCCTCGCCGCAGCGAGCTCGGCCCTGAGCTCCGTGACCGCCACTCCCACGCCGACCGACATCGCCGGGTCTGCTTCCTACATTGCCTCCGCCGCCAGCGACTCAGCAAAATCAGCCGCTTCCGCCGTCAGCGACGGCGCCGCCTCTGCCGTGTCGGCCGCCAGCGCAGGCGCCTCATCCGCCGCGTCCGTCGCCAGCGAAAACGTCGCCGCCGCGGGCGACAAGGTCGCCGAGAGCTGGGACGCCGTGGTCTCCCGGATCAGCGCCCAGGTGTACGGCGCGCCCACGCCCACCCCGTGGTACGAGAGCATCTACAGCGCCGCGAGCGAGTACGCCTCCTCGGCCACGTCGGCCGCCGGCGAGGGCGCGGCAGCGGCCACCAGCGCCGCCGCGGCCGGGTCGGACGATCTGGCCAAGCGGTATGCCGCCGCCAGCAGCATTGTGTCGGAGCTGCTGGTCGGCAAGGAGCCCTCCTTTTCCGAGAGCGTCATGTCGCGGTTGAGCGCCGCGTATGTGACGGGCGTGTCGTCGGCGTCGAGCGCGGCCGACGCTGCCCAGGCGACGGTGGTCTCGGCGGCGAACCAGGCCGGCGAGGCGGTCAGGAGCGTTGGGGACAGGGTCGCGAGCGCGGCTAGCGATGCCACTGAGGCTGTGAAGGGTGCCGCGTCGGATAGCGGCAAGGATGAACTCTAACTTAGAGCATGGGGTGGCTTTAACTAAGGGGGAGGAGAGGGATGAAGCAATAAGTGGGCAGACGTGATATGAGATGATGATCCGGATTCAGCAAAATTCACTGAGGTGAGACACAGAGTTGGGTGGGGTGGGGAGGCATAAGGCAAATTGTAACCTGGGACTCTCTCTCTTTCTCTTTTGTTTTGTGTTTTGTATCACTACTTCTGCATATACCCTCTCTTAAAGATCGCGGTCATGTTGTCTGGTTAACTCTATCGTAAGGTACGGCAATACTAGCGTCTTCTAGCACTGCTAGACATCAGGCTGCTTGTTGTGGTGTGTGCAGTGTGCAGAGCTGGTGGGATAGTGATTCAACCCGAAGGCTCTCAGGTTTAGCAACAACTTGAACCTTCGTTTGTGAGCCTGGCTCCATACATCAAAGTCGTTTCGACAGATCGCTCGGAACCCCGTGTCATGTTGCATCTGCAGGTTGCCTATCATTCATTCACTGGTATCAAGCAAACCCCCATCTCCTCCTCCCCATCGACATATCCCGCTCCGACAGTTGTAGCTCCTTGAACTCCTTCGGCAGTTCCACCTCAACCGCCTCGTCATAAGAGCCATTCCCACCACCGCTACCATCATCATCATCATCTTCTTCTTCTTCCCTCTCCGCAGCCGCGGCCATATTCCGGCTCCCGCGATACGAGCCCCTCTGCGTCAACTGCGACCGCCGGGTACTCGACCTTCTCCGTTTCTTCAGCTCAGCCACCAGACCGGGCGCCTCGTCATCATCATCATTATCCCCTTCTTCATCCGACCCACCACCACCACGCGCTTCAAACGCAGAAGAAAAGCTAGTAGAAGAAAACCGACTCGTCCTAGCAGTCCTAACAGTAGACAGCGTCGACGTCCTCCCCACCTTCCCACCATCTGTGATAGGCTCCCTCCTCCTCGAGAAGATGATCTCCCCGCCCGGCAGCCGGATCTCGCTCGCCTCCAGCGTCTCGGCGATGTCCAGCAGCAGCACGTCCATCGGGCAGATGTAGGCCACCCGCTTGCGCTCGCTCCACGCCAGGATGTGCCCGCACACGGCGCCCTGCTCGCGGTCGACCACCCACGCGCCGCTATCGCCTGGGATACCCATCGGGAGAGTGCAGGGTCGTCTGTTTTTATTGCTGGTGTTCGTGTGGGTGGTGGTGGTGGTGGGGAGGAGCGACTGGTGGGGCTGAGCAGTTGTGGTGCCGGAGACTTGATAGATCTGGCTGGGCGACGTGCGCCCGTAGATCTTGACGGAGGCGACGGCGGGCAGGATCAGACCGGTCTGGAAGCCGCTTGTGCGCGCCATGCACTGGACTTCGAGGCCGCCGAGGCTGGAGGAGGGCACGACCGAGGTTGGGTGGATGACGGCGGCTTCGTCGTCGGCTGTTGTCTCGCTGTGCCTGTCCCATGAGAATCTGCGGGCCTTGGATGAGGCTGATGATGATGGGCCGATATGGGGGATGAGGTTGCCCTCGGGCAGCCGGTCCTCGCTGAACTCGAACAGCGCCCAGTCGATCTCGTGCAGCAGGCCGTTTTCTGTTCGCCGCCGGATCCCGCTCGATGCGTACACCTCGCCGACTGTGTACGTGTCGAGATGGTCTTCGTCCTGCGTCTCGGCGGATGGGTAGAAGCCATCGGGGACGTCGTCCAGGGCGGGCTGCGTGATGATGTACCCGTCCCCGCACCCCGGTTCGATGCCGGGGATGTCTCCCGGCTCGGTGTACTGCTCGTCCTCCTCGTCTTCCTCCTCCGAGTAGTCGCTTGTGATGGCTGACTCGGAGAGCGTATCCGAGTCGGAGTCGGAGAACTCGCACGCATAGTCCTCGGTGCTGCTGCTATCGGGATCCGACTCGCTCTGCTGGTGTTGCTGCGCATACCATGCCGCGAGATCCGGCACACCCCGCGCCATGCTCCTCGGGGCGCCCTCGGTCCCCGCCGCAGCCGCCTGGTCCGGGTCATCCAGCATGTGGTGCACCGTCATCCCGTACTGCCTGTCGTCCACCATGATCAACCCGCCAAGACTCACCGGAGGCAGATGCCGGTCGCCGATCCACGCTCCGATGCTCGCCCCGTTTTTTGGCCGCTCTTGGTAATCGGGATTCGCAGCCACGACCTCCTCGCGGCCATCATCAGCTGATTTGGCCATGCTGCGGCTAGCCGGCTCCTTCCGTGATCGGAAAACCCGGCCCTGGCAGACTTTGAGTGCGACGCCCGCTGTCCCGTCAAAGAGGTTGCCCAGCTTCTTCTTCAAGATGGCCCTGACCTTGTTCACCGATGTGCAGACCACCAAGACTGTGGGCTTCGTCTTATGCGGCGACTCCCCGATCGACTCCAGCGAGATCTCGACCGACTCGGGGTTCTTGCGGTAGAAATGCCGGAGGGCGCTGTTGATCTGCGGCATGAAGACCGTGTTCCACTTCTCGATGATCTCGGGGGGCAGTGGTATGTGCGGGTAGAGCCGCATCTTCTTGGACGGTCTCACTGATGCATCGACATCATGGGCTGCAGATTCTGTTACACATGTTAGCCTCCACTGGTTCGAACCATGTTGCCATGCTTTGTCTGGACCCACCTTGAACATCGGCTTCCTCTTCGGGCCCTGCGGGTGAAACGAGATCGCTTCGCGTCGACTGGCTCTGCACCGCTGCCGCGACCACAGCCTCGAACCTCTCGGACTTGGATTCCCCTGACGGGCCTGCCGCCGTGGGCTGCGGTGCGGGTCGGGGCTCGCCGAGGTCGTCGCCGAGCCGCTCCTCCAAATTACTGACGCCATCCAGGATGCAGCAAGCCTCGAGATAGCGGCTTGCCTTGAACTGCACGCGGTATACAACCTCCTCGGTGGTGTGGGCGCCGCTCATTTCCTGGTCCACGGCATTCCAGCAGGTTTGGACCGCCTTCATGTAGAGCGTGCCGCAGCGGATGGCGAGCTGCTCCAGAACGGATTCTGGCAGGGTCGGAGATTCCATGTTGGGCACAAGATTCTCGAGCTTGGTCCAGAGACCGACGGACAAGAGGATCATGGCGAGAGAGTAGAGATCAAAAGTTTTGGAGTCTGCATTGTTGGCAAGAGGTGATTGTGCGCTGTTTCGGGGATCAAGAGGATGCTTGTACAAAGAGAAAGGTCTCGGAGCTTCCTGCAGCTGCGGATCTGAGAACAGATCAAAGGAAGAGATCAGCGGGCGCCTGATGTCGACTTCGCCCTGGGTGATGCCGCTGACTTCGGGATCGGTCCCCACGGCGTTGCAAAACGAGATGTTTTCGCTGACAAGGTTGCCGTGGGTGATGCCCCTGGCGTGCATGTCGAAGACGGTGTTGGCAAGATTGGCCGCAAGCCGGAATTTGGCCTCCAGCTTGGGCTCAAAGTCGGGCCGCGCGAGGAGGTCGGCAAGCGAACACAGATTGTAGAGGGGGTTCTGGGTGAGGTGCTCGAAAGTGACAGGGTTGAAGGTACGGGGAAACTGGTAGACAAGGCCGAATCTGGAATTCTGAAAGTCTTCAAAATAACCCAACAAGCGAGGCAAGCCCGTCCAGGATCCTGGCGACCGCTGCGGCTCCGACTGCAGGCCGGCCGACAGCTTCTCGAAGCGCGTCATGGGCGGCGAGATGCCGGTCATGGAATAGATGGGGTCGAAGGTGGCGTACTCGAGGAGCAGCGGGGCGTGTGGCTGCCGCCCGCCTGCGGTCTGCGTGAGCTCCGCGTATGCTTGCCTGCTCATGAAGACAATCTCTCGAGAGCGCTCCTGCTCGGCACGCTCCGTCATGGGCTCGGCCTGCATGGAGCGCAGGTTGGTGAGAGACGCGGGATCGATCTGCTGGGGCGTCTGAATCCTGGACGATTCGAACGGCCGCAGATCTTCGGCAGCCGGCGACGGCTTGGAGAGTCTCTCCCGGACAGCGGCTGAGGGCTGGGCGTAGGATGACCTGGTCCTCGAGAGGTCGTAGAGCGTGTCGATCGAGGTTGTCAAGTCGCGGATAAGGTCTTCGAACCGGTTCTTGTCCCAGACGACCATCCGGATCTTCTCGCCCCTTTTCGGCGGTTCCTCCCGCTCCCCGGCAAGGCGACGAGAGCTGTTCCAGAGCGGCTCGGCCTCGGCGAGGATGTCCTTGATGGTGGACATGATGCTGCCCACGACCTCGCTGAGACCGGCCTTGGAAAGCGACGAGTCGATCAACACCTCGGCCGAATGGTTGGGGTCCGACCACTCCAAGCCCCAGCTGACAAGACGGTCCTTCTGGATGCGCAGCTTGCGATGCAGCGACTTGATCTCCGGGTCGGCCTCGGCATGGTGGACCGGTTCTTTGACGAAGTCGGACGACTTCTTGGTGTCATTGTACAGCCTGCTGAGCCGGCGCCCGAAGGCCGGCAGCTGGACGCCGCCCATGGGGATGAACGAGTCCATGGCAAACGGCTTTGGTGGCAATGGGACTCAGTGCTGTTCACTGTGGAGGGAGTCTAACCGCGCCGTGGCGCCGGTCACGGTGCCGTCAAAGAAAGTACACACTCGGCGAACACGGGGTATCAACACATATTCTCTGCGGAGGCCGGAGGGGTATGTGGGGCCTTCGGGGTGGTGGTGAGTAAGGGCCGCCCCGTTCAGCTGCGGGTTGAACTGCACGTAGTAACCTCTTCAGTCGCTGCGTCGTCACGAGCAGCCAGTGCTGAGCGGCTTTTGAGGGGATCCGTCCTCCGAGTCAATTGCGTCCCTGGTGAGAATACACTACTTGGGAGAATCGGGCGGCAGCAGGAGGAAAAGGGCCGGAGTCGTCCAGGCTCCCAACTCTTGCAAGGAGCAATCTGCCGCTAGAGGTGGTCCCGGAGACGGAGAGATCCTGCCATTTTGCGAGCCATCACGACTCGCACCGATACGAATCGCGACCTGTTTATTTCGGTGCCTGTCGGTGTCGCGCCAAATTTCTCCCTCCCGGACTGTGTGCGAGCTGCAAGGTGGGCGCAGAATGCTGCTGCCTGGTCCGGCAACCAATCCCCAGGGCAACTACCCGACCATTTGGGTCGTTGCCTTGGTCTTGGCCCGCCCATCGCACGTGACAGAACGCGATTCATTGTTCGCGGACATCGGAGAAGTGGGGCCGAGTCAGTAGCGTATGTGGGGCTCAAAGCTCCTGGACGTTTACGATACGACGTTTCGAACCACATCAGGCACGGCAATCTCCGCAGGACAGAAACCTCGGACTCGGGAATCTGTACGGAAGTAACTCCAGTTGTCTTGCAAGTTGCAACCGTGTAAGCGAAGGCGCCTCTGCGATTAATCCATCGATCGTGCTTTTGCCCTTGAACCGCGTTTGAGGAGATGGCTGACTAACATTACGCCGCGTTCCTGTGCTCGTACGTACGCTCGTATATTGCTGACACCACTTGTCAAGTTTTGATGTGAGCGCATTGAAGTCCTGAAGTAAGGCCGGTGGCAGTCGAATTCGTCGGTGCCTGCATTATACCTACTATTACAAATTGTCCGACCCCCTATCACAAAAAAGCCCGAGGTTCCAAGTTTCCAAACCGACGCCCAATGCTCATTGCTAGATAGCTTCCCTCAGTTCCGAGCCTAGGCATCCCCCGCTGACTTTTTGTCGGGGGCCTCGGAGGGATGTTGCATAGGAAGGAAAGAGAAGAAGAGGGGGTTCGACATATAGCAGTGCCTTCCAAAACCCGATCAACTACCGCTACCTGACCTAAGGTACTACCCTTCTATAGGACTATAGCCTACTGTCCTTTACTCGACTTGAGTTAGCTAGAGCTCTATATTAGCCACCTACCTAGGTAGCCAAGTACCTTCAATCACCTTGCCTTGACTTAAGCTCCAAACCGGAAGATTGTTGATATGAATTTTCGGATGCGTTTCCGCATTCAATGGCCATCACATCGCCGTTGCAATCGCTAGGTATGGCTAATTTATTCACTTCAGGCCTTCAAAAGTCTCTGCAGACTATGTCAGGGGCTTTCCTAACCTCGGAGAAGAGTGTGTCGATGATTGACAACGCTGATAGTCATGCACCAGTCTTTCGCATCAGTCCTCTGGAGCTGCTGTTTTGGATGCTGTGGTTAACAGTACTTGGGGACGACAGCAAAATTCAACCTCGGACTGGGGGCCTCGGACTTAATCAGCGCGAGAAACTTCCCTGACTCTTAGTAGTCGACGTTGACAAGAGCATGCAGGAAGCAGACGTTCTACCTTACGTATATGCTACCGTTACCATTAGTCTCACACATCAGTCACCAACAGCTTGACAGGCTGAGAGTGCATCCATGGTTTCATTAGCGTCTGCTCAGAGGACCATAGTAGGTATTTAATCAGTTTAGAACCAGTGACACCTAGCAGTTAGCGAAAATTGAAGGTACTAGTAGTTGGAGTAATTAGTCAAATTGTGTTCTCCTATTGTTGCTCGCTAATAAGTATGAAAAGCGCTGATTTTATCAGGACTTTTGCACTCTTCGTCAAGAAACCAGCGCACCCTCCATGTCCCGAAAATGAAAAAACAACCCACCGGCAATAACGACGCGCCTCTATCAGTCAGATATCACTGTAGGCCAACATCCTGGGCTCCTCCTGCCTGCCGACCAGCCAGGCCCAGGCGGCCGAGGGCGCGTAGCTGGAGGTTGTCGAGTACGAGCGCCCATAGTCAGCGCGCTCAAACAGGGTCGAATCGGCGCTTTTCATGCGCCCGACGTTCTCTGGTGTGGCAATAGCCAGGAAATGCTCCCGCTCCGGCCCGGGGGCCAACGCCCTGATTACACACTTCGTCAGCTTCCAACAACGTACCTTACATACCATGCAAAAGCCAAATGATCGCAATGAACACACATACAAGGCATTCCCAAAGATCCCATGGCACAGACTCGGCTCCTTCTTTAAGAGCCCCTGCGTCCAAATGCACTGCCGTCCTCTCCTGACCGCGGCATCGATCCGGTCACGCAAGTCCCGGGGGAAATGCGGGCGCAGCGCAAGCAGCGACAGCACAAACCCCGGCGCGCCGTGGCAGAACTGGACCAGCCCCTTCCCGCTGGGACCACTCTCCTCCGAGCTGGGCCAGTTGCCGTCGGGCAGCTGCATGGTGAGCAGCCTCTCGAGGATGGGCTGCACGCGGGGTGCCAGGGAGGGCGACGTGAGCACGAGCTGGGTGATGATGCCGATGTCGCCGTGCACGGCGCCCAGGTAGCGGCGGCCGTGCCACTGCCAGCGCGGGCCGCGGTTCAGGATGGTGTTGGAGATCTCGGCGATGGCCGGGTCGACCAGCTCGTTGCTGCCGGGCACCGCGTGCCGGACCATGCGCAGCAGGTACAGCGTCCCTGCGCGGCCGTAGAGCATCTCGTCCGGGTACTCCTCTACCTCCATGACTTGGGACACCGACGAGATGAATTGGCGGACGTCGGCCAGGTCCTTGGACGCCGCGCAGCGGACGGCTTCGTAGGCGAGCTTCTCATCGCCGATGCCGCAGCCGTGGGAGCCGAGGCGGAGGTTGTGGCCGCGCGAGCCGGGGACGAGATACCGGTGCGCCCAGTGTTCGGCCGGCTTGCCGCTGATGGTCAGGTCGGGGCGGAGCGAAGAGACCTGCAGTAGTAGGTGGGCCACGCCGGTCGGGCCGCTCCATAGACCGTGCAGAGCCTCGTGGGCGTACCTGCTGCGTGGGGGGTAGTTGGCGACGATGTCTTCGAGCGCGGCCTCGAGGTACCTGTCGGTGTCGCCAGGGGTGAGGTGGGGCGCGTCGGTCACAAGGTGTCGCTGGTCCATTTTAGCTCTGTGGGGGTTGCCTCTTGCGCATCAGGGTCGCTGAGACACCACGGAGGGTACCGTGTGAGGGGCTTTGAGCCTTGGTTTGTGTGTTGAAGCTGGTGCAAATGTTGTGGAATGAAGATTAAGGTTACTTCTATTCAGTGCTTCTCGAACTGGGTCTCTGGAATCAATCGACATCCCAGAAAGCATGAGACATTTGGGTCCGGTCTCAGCCTGTCGTCATTATGGCTGCTTCCAGAAGCTTGGCACTGCGGCTGGTTCAAAGAGGATCACTTTGAGACGCGGGGTGAAGCGGGGCACACGGAACGGGTGGGGCCGGGCAGTTCCGGAGCTGTCCGGGCTGATGGGGGCAGGTTCCATTCGGAACAGAGGCTGTTGGGAGGGAATTGTTAAGTTCGAGGCAGAGGAAAGTCATCCCAACTACCTAACCTTCACTTCTTCTTGGCTTCTGGTCTCTTTTATACAATCTGGAAATGCAATACAGCGCTAATGCTTGGGTGCCCAGGAGACAGCTCTAAGATGCCATGCTAATGTACACGAATAATCTCACAATCACTGCCCACTCTTCGCCTTGTCCGCGATCTTCCGTGCCTTATTGGCCTTTTCCTCCAGCATCTTCTTGAGGTCGTCCCTGGTCTCCTCTAACAGCTCCTTGCCCTCCGACGCATGCTTGTTCGCCACCTCGGTCAACAACCCGATGTTTTCCTGGATCATGCGACCTGCCTCGTCCGAAGACGTCCCCAGAACCTGGCCGAGCGCTCCGAAGCCACTGCTTCCACCCGCCGCCTTGGCGCCGGTTGACTTGGCCTTGTCGACGGCCTGTTTGACGTAGTCCTCGAGCTTGCCCTTGTCGCCGGCCTCTCCCAGCTTCTTAAGTTGCCCGAACAGGGCCATCACATTCCCTTGCTTGAGGGCATCTTGGTTTTCCGTGATCAGCTCCTTTACTCGCGGGTTCTTGTCGAGGTATGGCTTCGCTTCCTCCAACCTTTTGTTCCAGAGGTCATCGCCGATCTTACGGAGCTGCTCGATCCGTTCCTCGACAATCTTTCGCACCTTATCTGCGGTCTCGACGGAGAATCCGCTGGACAGGGCGTCGTTGACCTGGCTCCACGTCTCGTCTACCAGCTTCCTGGCCTCCGGGCCGTAATTCTTGCCCATCTGCTTGAGCTGCCTTATCGGCTCGCCGACCTTGTCGTTTAGTTGCGGGTGGCGCTCGAGGAGCTGGTCGGCTGCGCTGCCGCTAAGGCTGGCAATCTTCCGTGCCAAATTCGCCAAGGCGTCGTATGCCTTGGACATCGTCTCGAAGCTCAGACCGGTGCGCGCAATGTCCTGGAACTCCTTGTATGTCTCCGAGACAATCTTGTCCACTTCCTCGCCGTGCTCCTTCCGGACCGCTTCAAGATCGTTGAAGGCGCTGTCGACATACTGGCGGCCACCGGGGACCCATGCCACGTACGAGTAGCAGAACTGCTTGAGCTTGTCGACTGCTTCGTCCGTTGTCGGCGTCTTGTCTTTTATCGTGGCGGCAACCTGCTGGTATTTGTTGTCGATTTCTTTCGCTGCTGCGTTGACTTTGCGCGCTGTCTTTCCAGAGGGCGTCATGAGGTAGATGCCGTACAGAAGGCCTGCGCCCGCCACTCCGCCAGCGACCCCCGACATGAAGTGGTTTGAGCTCGTGCCGCTGCTCTGGGTGGACTGGAAGCGGCGCTGAGGCCGTGGCGCGCGGATGGCGCGGGCATTGCGAGCCGCTCCGGGAGCTACTCTGGTTGGGAATCGAGCGGAGAACATTGTGAAGGAGTAAATTGGAAAGTTTCTGAGGACTTGTGTTTGGGTAGTGCAAAGATGCAGAAGCCAATTGGTCGTATGAGAGTGTTTTATGGTTGAAGGTTCTTGTGTTTACTTGAGGTGCATATTTATGGCGACTCCGGCAACACAAGGACCGCTCCTTCCTTGGACTCGCTCGCATGTGAAAAGTAAAGCATGACGTTCGTGATCCCACTCTTGGAGTCGCAGACCGGACACGACATGCATGACATCACCGCCAAGCAAAAGCTGGATGATGTCATGGCTTGACCTCCAGCCCTAACCCTGGAATACACCACCCAACTACGCGACCCCTACTAATCGGGCATTCTAGGGTCAATAGGCTTGAGATAGGTCACTCACTCTAGAGCCTTGAATGGTGCAGGAGGTTGTTCTGTTCAAATGCAATTGACGCTCTGCTAACGGTATTTTCCACCGCCTTTCCGGCTGTCTGCTGCGCGGTCTCGCCTCCTCGGCCGGGGCTTGGAGGACAGGCATTCTCCAACTTTTGGTGGACCTTCCCCGCAATCCCCGCTGCTGAGAACCGGGAATTGGAGGGAAAGAAAACATCAACAGCAGAATGAATTGGTTCAATCACGGACTCACGACCAAATGCAATGAGAGTCATACGAGACAACGAGATCCAGAATATGGGTCCCATGCCTGGTAAAGCGTACCTGCGGCGCGATGTTATGCCGCAGCTAAAGACAACGGCGGCTTGCCTCGTTACGACCCGCGATCTTTGATCTCGCCAATTTGCCATGCCTGCCAAGCGCATTTGACTTGAATGTCCCACCCGGCAAAATACACATCGCCCTTTTACCCGGCCAACACCGGTTGGAAGTTTTGGAATCTGGCCTGCGCGACTTGCCCCTGGGCCACACCTCATATCGGCTGAATTGCAGCTCCCGCTTGGGAAATGAGCCCCCTGCAGCGAACCAGCAGCCCGGTCCCAAGACTCCAACCTCCAGGAGAACGGGTCGCGGCCCGGCCTAGATCAATGGACGATTGGACGTCCACCACTCACCCGGCACCCGGACGTCGAAATATGGAGGCGACGTCGCATCCCGCTTGTTGGGGCGAGGTAGCATCAACGACAACACCCGGTACTATTGGCGCAGATCCGGGGAGATGGGATTGCGGACCGCTGCCCTGCGTGAGCACCGCGTGTGTAATAATAAATACGGACAGCTGCTCGTCTGCCTTCTATTCCGTCCCATCCCGCGCAGACAGCCGTCACTCTCTCCGGCATACCGCACCCAGCCGTTACGATGCATCTCGCTTCCTCGCTGCTCTTCCTAGCCTCCCTGCCCATGGGGATGGCTAACAACGGCAAAGGCAAACCTGGGTGCAAGAAGGGGCTCAACATCCTTGCCAAGCAGGCCGGTCTCAAGTACTTCGGCGCTGCCACCGACTCGCCAGGCCAGCGCGAGCGTGCCGGCCTCGAGGCTGCCTACCCCCAGTATGACCAGATCATGTGGAAGTCGGGCGAGTTTGGGCAGACGACGCCGACGAACGGCCAGAAGGTACAGTACTCAGACGTCGGCGTTCCCGAATTGGCTGCTCACGTTTCCATAGTGGCTATTCAGCGAGCCCACGCGCGGCGGGTTCAACTTCACCGAGGGCGAGATCGTAACGTCCCTGGCGAAGAAGCACGGCTACTACCTGCGCTGCCACGCGCTGGTGTGGCACAGCCAGCTGGCGCCCTGGGTCGAGAGCACCGAGTGGACGGCCGACGAGCTCCGGCAGGCCATCGTCAACCACATCACCCACGTGATGGGCCACTGGAAGGGCCAGTGCTACGCGTGGGACGTGGTAAACGAGGCGCTCAACGAGGACGGCACCTACCGGCAGTCCGTCTTCTACAACGTGCTCGGCGAGGAGTACATCAAGCTGGCCTTCAAGACGGCCTCCAGGGTCGACCCGCACGCCAAGCTGTACTACAACGACTACAACCTCGAGTCGCCCAGCAACAAGACGGCGGGCGCCGCCAACATCGTCAGGATGCTGCGCAAGGAGGGCATCCGCATCGACGGCGTCGGCCTGCAGGCGCACCTGACCGCCGAGCGCCACCCCACCCTCGACCAGCACATCGACGCCATCTCGGGCTTCACCCAGCTCGGCGTCGAGGTCGCCCTCACCGAGCTCGACGTGCGGATCACGATGCCCGCCACGGCCGAGAAGCTGGCTCTGCAGAGGGAAGCCTACAAGAACGTGAGTTTACTACTAACTTGCTCCCTCTCCATCAGTGAGTGTCTGTGTTGAATATTAACATACCCTTCCCCAAGGCGGTCGGCGCATGCGTCCAGGTCCGCGGCTGCATCGGCGTGACCATCTGGGACTTCTATGACCCCTTCAGCTGGGTGCCCTACACCTTCCCCGGCCAGGGCGCCCCGCTGCTGTGGTTCGACAACTTCACCACCCACCCTGCGTATGACGGCGTGGTCGAGGCGTTGACCAACAAGACAAGCGGCCGTGGCAAGGGCAAGGGCAAGGGCAACAGCCGTCGGGCGCAGTTGTGGACGGCTTGAGATGGGCGGAGGAGAGCTAGGGGGTTCATAGGGATTCGAGGTTTGTGTTCCTATCTATCAATTATAGTAAGTAATAAATGCGAGGTCGATATCAATTGCCGCATTCATCTTTTATTTGTCCGACCTCAATTGTCATAGCGCATTGGAAACCGGCATTATTATGATGACTTGGTGGCAGAATCAGAAGCGGAGCAACGCAGACTGAACGTACAGGTCAGATATAACGAGATGTTCTCTAGGTTCCAATAATGAAGACCTCCTACAAAACCAGCAACTGAGAGTCTTCAGCGGCTGCGCGATGCTGCAGCGAAGTACATCCCGCCATTCTCCGTCAGACTCGGACCATGGCGCGGTAGAGGGGTTGAGCGAGCAATCATGGAGCGGCGGAATCAGTGGACTGCAACTGCTGAATGACTACCTATGAAATGTGAGTTGAGCGCATTGAACCGAGTACTTATGTCTCCCCTGACCTGATTGCTCATGTAAGACTGCTGGCAGTCTCAGTTTCGAACAGACCGAGCCTTGACCGTCTTCCAGGAAGCTTGGAAGCCACCAGGGATAAAAACCCTTTCATAAGGCTTCGCGCCGCTTCCTCACAGGCGCATGGCATCAGAAAAGGCAACTAAAAAGTCCAATTCTCGTCAGCACGTTCTCAACCAAACAGCTGAATGCTGTGCCGCCGTGCCAACACCGTCGAGGCGGAGCGTTTCACGATCGCCTTGCTGAGCTTCCACGCCGCAAATGTGCAACAAACAGCACGAACTGCCGGCAGAAACGAACCCTCGCATTTTCAGACCATTACCGGCAAAATGCGGCTCAGCACGCTGTTGGCAGTTGGTTGATTCAGACGTCCTCCCCTACCGCCTCCTTGGGTCTGGACTCTCACCAGGGGTCTTTTTGCTCCTTGAGAGCTAAACTTGGCCCTTGAAGTTCTGGAATAAAGTTGGAGTGCCGTATGATACAGATGTGGCTCATTCTCGGCGATATTTAAACTGAGAGGAAGGCCCCTCCTTCAGGTCGCCTGAACTACGTACGCGGGTAGTACAACTTCCCTCAACTCAAGATGACGATGAAGTGGATAGACACAATTCACAAGCGGATCGACGACTTCGGCGAGCGGCACTCGGAGGGCCGGCTGGCCGAGTGGGCGCGCAAGATCCGGCCCTATCTGCCGCCGATCAACTTCATCACGGTGCACTACGCCTACTTCATCCTGAGCTGCCTCTTCTTCGCCCTGGTGTTCTGGGGCACGGGCTCGCCGTCCAGCCTGCAGATCAGCTTCCTCGACAGCCTGTACCTCAGCATGTCGGCGCTGACGTCGACGGGCATGAACACGGTCAACGTCAGCCAGATGTCGACGGGCCAGCAGGTCGTCCTGTTCCTGGCCATGCTGCTCGGCCACCCCGTGCTGATCTCGCTGTGGACCGTGCTCTTCCGGCGGCACGTCTTTGAGAAGCGGTTCCGGGCCATCGTCAAGGCGGAGCGCGAGAGGAGGCTGCGGTCGTCGGCGGCATCGCGATCCTCCCTGGGGCTGTCGTCGGGCATCTCGGAGCTGCTCGCCCTGGCGCGGCTCCGCTCCCGGACCAAGGCACGGAGCGACGACCAGCTGCCCGGCGTAGGCACTCGGATCCACGAGCCTCCCCCACAGCCCCGGCTGATTGCGCGAGCGACCGCCCCGCCCCAGATCCTCACAGACGACCGCGATGTCGAGGCGGGCCTCGCTCCGATCCAGGAAGGCCGCCCGTTGCCCCAGACACCGGGCCAGAAGAGCACGCGCAGCATCGCCTTCGCGGAGCCGCCGCGGAGTCAGACGGACCAGAACGCCGGCAACACTAATAATAATAGGGAAAGCATCGCGGTGCGCAACTTCCTCGAGGAGAAGCGAAAGCACGTCGGGCGCAACGGCGAGTTCTTCAACCTGACGCTCAAGGAGCGCGAGTACCTGGGCGGGGTCGAGTACCGGGCGGTGGAGGTGCTGGTGGTGACGGTGGGCATGTACTTTGTGCTGTGGCAGGTGCTCGGGGCGGTGGCGCTGGGCGCGTGGATCGCGGTGCACGCGCCCGAGATCCCGGCCGTGAACGCGCAGAACCCGTGGTGGGCGGGCGTGTTCCTGGCGGTGTCGGCCTTTACCAACGGCGGCATGACGCTGCTGGACGCGGGCATGACCGTGTTCCAGTCGGGCTACTACTTTGTGCTGATCGTGGTGTCGCTGCTCATCCTGGCGGGCAGCCAGGCGTCGCCCATCTTTCTGCGGTTTATCATCTGGGTGCTGTCGAAGCTGCTGCGCTTCTCGACCAAGGACGACAACTACGCCGTGTGGAAGGAGACGTTCGACTTCATCCTGCAGTACCCGCGCCGCGTCTACATCAACATGTTCCCCGCGCGCCCGACCTGGATGCTGACCATCTGGCTCGGCGGGTTCCTGATCGTCGACTGGGCCATGTTCTTCCTGCTCAACATCGGGAACAGCGTCATCGAGAGCATCCCGCCGGGCCCGCGGGTCATGGATGGGCTATTCCAGTCTGTGTGTAAGTGTCAAAAAATACTACCCAACCCTTATAGTACCTTACTCAGACCAAGCTAACCTATGCAGCCATCCTATCCGGCGGTTTTGCCGTTGTCCCGATCTCGGCAGTATACTTCGGTCTGCAGGTGCTGTGGCTGATCAAGATGTACGCCTCGGCGTACCCGACCTCGATCACGGTGCGCGGGTCCAACGTGTACGAGGAGCGCTCGCTGGGCATCTACGCCGGCGACGAGCCAGAAGAAAGCAGCGCGGCCACCGCCAGTGGCGACAGCAGCCAGGAAAAGAATGCGGGCGCGCCGATGGCCGCCGGCGGGCTGTTCCTCTCCCCGAACCCGGCGAGTGCCATGCAGACGATGCCGCAGACGCCCATGTCGGCGACCTCGCAAGCGTCCCGCCTGTCCAGCATCTCCCAGGCCTCCCGGAGAGGGCTCGACAAGATCGTGGGCATCGGCCGCGAGGGCACCGCCATCATCGGCCGGCAGCTGCAGCGGCGCATGACGGGCTTCCAGGGCGTGGGTGTCGCGCCGGTGCATCCCCGACGCCCCCTGAAGAAAGTCAGCCTCAACACGCCCCGGTCCGCCACCACCCCCGACACGGGCATGATCATCAGCAGCAGCGGCAACAGCAGCCGCACGGTCTCAGTGGCCGAGAGCCACACGCCCGCAGCGGGGGGCGGACCGCAGGACCTCGTCTCGCACCACGTGCGCAGCCAGCTGTCGCACGACGTGTGGTGGATCGCGCTGGCCTTCTTCCTGATCACCATCATCGAGACGGCGCACACGTTATCCGACCCGGCCGCCTACAGCCTGTTCAACATCCTGTTCGAGATCGTGTCGGCGTACGCCAACAACGGCGTCAGCGTCGGCCTGCCGACGGCCTCGTACAGCTTCAGCGGCGGCTGGCACGCCGGGTCCAAGTTCGTGCTGATTCTCGTCATGCTCCGCGGCCGCCACCGCGACCTGCCGGTCGCCCTCGATCGGGCCGTCAAGCTGCCGAGTGTGGATCTGGATGAGCAGGAGGAGGACGATGCTGAGATTCGTCGCGCTATTAGCAGGACCCCGAATCTGGGTGGGCTGAGCCCGGTTTTGAATTCGCCTGGTCTGGTTAGGCCGTTTCATCCCATGTAGTTATAATTGCTACTCGGCTTTTCTTTTTGTTGTTCGTGTTGGGAAGAGTCCTATTCCCCGTTTTCTGATAGGGTTGTTGATAAGTAGGAGTACTAAGTAGCCATACACATATTACATAGTACTAAGTTAATCTTGTTCTCGTCTTCGGAGCCGTGACGACTTGCCGATGTGTTTGTGGTTCCCCCTTGGCCCAATATCCTTCCTGACTCGAGTTGCATTGCCATCGCCAACTCCACCAACTCCCCCGGTTCCGGATGCCGTCCCAACGCTTTGAGACCCGTCATGGAACCCCCACCGGATCCCACCACGGCAGATGCTGGACAGAGGCTCTGCAGGGCTCACTTGGCAATTGCTTGTTTCCCTTGGCTCATCGGCCCGGTCGAGACACCACAAATGTTCGGAGCTCCGACGCGCGGTGTTTTCCCTGCTCCAGGTCTGGGGCATAAGGCCAGCATCAGTGCATCACAGGTGGGAACCAGCAAGGTAGCCCACACGCTGCCAGACACATGGATATGGGGAAATGTCTCGGGAGCAGTGCGGAGAGGATGATCAGTCTGGGTTTGGATTAAAAGAAAGCCCTGGGGGGTGGCCCTGTTGAAGTCTTCACTGTTGGTCACCTCGTTCTTCCCACAAGCGAGCTCGCCGGAAAACATCGAGCAGCACAGTGTCACAGTCTGCCAGTGGTCTCAACACCCAACAGCAGCATCAAGATGGCAAAGGAAGAGCTTGAGGCGACAATTTCGCAAAATGTTGAGTATATTGTGAGTAATACTGGAACTCCAAGGTTGACACAGCGTGCTTGTTGGCTAACACATACAGGAACATGAGTCGGGCCTGGCCGAGGAGCATCGGCGGTATCTCCTGCGGCGCCATGGCACGCTGGATCTGAGCCCGTGCCGGACGTGAGCGACAGCGATCCGTACAACTGGCCGAAGAGCAAGGTAGGCTTCTGCCCGAGTGAACTCAGATAGAAGAGTCTGGTTACTAACCGCAGCAGAAAATACTCAACTTGGCCATGGTTGCCTTTCACGCCATGATGGCCACATTCACGGCGGCCGCGGTGCAGTCGGTCTTCGCCGAGATCGCCGCCGACCTGGGCGTGTCGATCCACCGGGCCTCGTACATGCTGTCGCTGCAGATCGCCATCCTCGGTCGGCAACGTCGGGTGCGCCGTGAGCTCGTCGTACGCCACCATGGCCCTCTGCCGCGCCATCACGGCCTTCTTCATCTCGCCCGCGTCGGCCATCGGCAGCGGCGTCGTCACCGAGACCTTCTCCAAGAAGGAGAGGGCGCGGTACATGGACATCTGGACCATTATGGTCACGCTGGGCGTGCCCATGGCCCCCTTCATTTTTGGCTTCGTCGCCGTCAGAGTCGGGTACCGCTGGATCTACTGGATCCTGGCCATCGTAAGTAGTATTTTGGGTTTCCCCCTTTTCTCCCCAAGTAAGGTAGCTGTGGTCCTAACAAATTATACCCAGACCAACGGCCTCCAATTCACCCTCTACTTCATCCTCGGACACGAAACTCTGTACCTCCGCGGCCCGACGCCCTCTTTGTCACCGCCACCCACCTCGTCCAACCCCGGCCGCGGCCTGCTCTCCTTCCGCCGCCTCGATCCAACCCCTCTCCAGCTCTGGGACTTCGTCAAGCCCCTGACCTTCTTCGGGCGCCCGTGCGTGGTGCTACCCACCGTCGCGTACGCCATGGCCTTCCTGTGGGCGAACATCATGATGTCCGTCGAAACCGGCTCGCTGTTCCCCGAGAACTTCAGCCTGGACCCGCAGGCCGTCGGCCTACAAAATATCGCCGTCATCGTCGGCTTCCTGAGCGACTGGTGGATGTGGCGGCGCCACCACGCGAAGCACCTCGCCAGTCTCCAACAGCAACAGGGGATCATCATCAACAGCGACGACGACGAGACAACTAGTAAGCAAGGACTAAATAAGCCGCAGCCGCAGCCGCAGCCCGAATTCCGCCTGTGGCTCGCCTACCCACGGCAGGCATGCTGTTCACCATCACCGGCGTGGCCGTGTATCTGGCACAGGCGGGCGCCGCGGGGCACACATGGAATATCTCGCCCGACGTCGGCATGGGCCTCGCCGCCGCCGGCAACTGGATCGTCACAACGGTTATGACAACCTATGCCGTCGACTGCTACCGCGACGAGGCCGCGTCCGTCGGCGTCTTCATCAACTTCGTGCGCTAGACCTGGGGGTTCGTCGGGCCGTTCTGGTTCCCGGGTCTAATTGCCACGGCTGGGTTTGGCGCTACCGCGGGCATTGCTATCGCCATGCTCGTTGCTGTGTCTGTGGTGCCGACGGCGGTTGTGCAGGGGAGGGGGAGGGTGTGGCGTTGAGGAGTGGGATGAGTAGTGGAATTGACTTGCTTACTAGTAGTACTTTGCATGAGTATACCTGGTTTAATTCCGTGTTTGGCTCCGGTAAATTGCGTTCTTAGAAGGGGTTTTCCATTGTTGAGTGCGGCGTCGTGTCCCGGGGACACCTGCCACGAAGATCTAGGTGCCGTAATAATATGGTGATGGACAAAGTAACTAGTAACAGGTGTAGGACCCAAGGATGTGACAAAGCTCGATGCTGAAATTGCTAGAATCCTACAGCTTGGCCAAACTTTAGTAACAAGACGCGGCGGATACTATATAGGTTACCATGGTACAAGACGCACAGCCATTAATCCACGGCGCATTTATTCATCCCTATCAAATACCACGCTCCTGTATGCTAGTAGGCACCTGTCATGTCGCTTCGTCTTCTGGGACGTCATTTGTTCCTCCAATAAGTGGGCACGATCAATAATACGGGCCCCTTGAGTGCTGGATCAATCGATATAAGGGTCGTATTTATCGATGTCATCCGCAGGGGCGTACTTCTCGCACAGGTAGCACATCTCGTTATAAGCTCTGGGGTTAACAGAACTCAGGTATCAGCACAATGCCGTCGGGAGCGATGCAATGAAAGTCTCTTGAAACTTACATCTTCCTTAAGCGGCCCGAGGGGTGGCCCGCAGAATAGTTGATGGTGCCCTTCAGGCTATACAGCCGAATGCGGTCCTCAAACTCTTCGGCTGGCTCAGCAGGTCTGTAGTGCCGGACATAGTGCTTAATGTATGCTCTGGACTTGAAGACGGGGCTGAACTCGCACTTCCTGTACATTCATAGTGTCAGCCGGCCTAGCTAATTGGATAGTATACGCATTGAGAAAAGCCAGTAAACCGTGCAAGATACTAGGCGATGTAGCTCAACTCACCAGTGTCCAAGTTCCATTTCGTTGTGCGCAAAATATGAGCTCGCATCGAAAATGAGGGTTAAGCCAGTTTTCATGCTGATACCCAAATTCCCCTCATAGAGGTTGCCGTGGATGAGGCACGGCTTGAGCTCCCGGCCGTTCGCCTGCAGGGGCTCGAGCAGGCGCGGGATCACTTTGTAGGCCACCTGCTCGATAGCGCGTTCATACTTCGGCCACGGCCCATTCCGTTTGAGATCGAGCCTGCAGACACCCAGAAAGAGGTTTCTGTAGAAGACCGCCCAGCTGTCCTGCCAGTCGACGACATGTGGTCTATCACCCGAACCGTCGCAGGTCGGGATGTGAAAGCCGAACTTGCCCGTGGGAGACTTGCTCAGCTTGTGCATGATGGCAAGTCTCCTGCTGAACTCGGCAGGGTCTGGCGCTGCCTTGACATCCATATCGACAAACTCGGTCATGTAGAAGTAATACGTCTCCTTCTTGATACGGTACTTCCCGGATCCGATGGGCTTGGGGATGAAGTCCGGGGTGGTCTGGTAGATCATCTTGAACGACTCATACTCGCCCTCGAGCATGATCCGCCCAGACTCCCCGGCCGCGACCTTCACGAAGTAATACTCGTCGGATCCACCGGGACCTCGAGCTGTGATTTTGCCTGGGACTGTCCAGGCGCTCGTTCCGTAGTGTCTCACCGAGACGAAGGTGCGTCCTTTGGGAAGGGCTGGGAGAGAGAGACTTAGTCAGGTACCTGAGCTCAGAAGGATGAAAGGGCCCCTGTGGCTGAGGTCTTTCGCTCACTGACCCTCGATCACAGCATCGTGCATCGGAAACGCCCCACCGAGATTGGCATACATCTCCTTGAACGACTTCGAGTCGGCTTTGCCCGCTGAGGCAGACTCCCCAGACTGAGGCTGCAGAGCATCGGTGGACACCCCAGCGAATTCCGAGGGTGTGGCCTGCGCCATGGCTGATTCTGAGCCCATTGTACGGTATCTCTGAGCGCAGAAATCTGGGCTATTGACCTATTAGACATGGACAGCCGAGCAAAGATACGGTTTCGTCTTTCTGTTCAAAGCTCAGTTGTCCGTCCCTCTTCTCACAGGTCCCATGGTCCCTGAGTCCCTCACTGAGCCTCATGTCGCAAGCCCCGCCCGAGAGTGGGACGACTTAGATGCAGTGTCACAGTGTTAGAAACAGGCAACCGGCCGAGGCGGCTAATGATAGGAAGAGATTGCAGGAAAAGTCGCAGTTTCGGCGGGGCTTAGCTTGTTGCTCCTGCGTGTGCATCTCGCGCACCAATCGGGATGAGTGACTTTCCTGCAGGTCTAAGCAAGTCTCGAGTCTCAAAACTCATGCCGTAAGGAACAACTCTTCTCAATGAAGTTCTTGGCTTGCGGGGGCCCGGCCTCTCGCATCACCGAAACTCGCTGGCTGACTTTAATCCTATTCATCCACGCCTTATTTCTTCTGACTTTCGAGCTCACAGAAGATATTCCCAATACCTGGTTGCAGGACTCGGGCCAATAGCCATGGTTCGTCCTGTCCGCTACGCTCTTCCCATGGAAATGCCGGACCATGCTCGTGCTGATGACGCTTGCGCACTGTCTGTAGTTCAGGTTGAAATTCCGAAGAAAGGCAGCGGATACTAGTAGCCACAGCCATACCGAAGAAGATGTCCGAGCCGGGAGAACCTTGTCGGTGTCATCCGCTGCTCCCTCGACCTCGTCCGCATCACGGGAGACGTCTCCAGGTGTAACGTCCATCAACAGCGAGGCCTACTCCGTCAATGCTAAGTACACCACTTCGCAAGCTCGCTCTCCCCCGAGGCAGGGGACGTGGAGTTCATTCCTGGAGTCGAAGTCATCAACCCGCCCAGGGTCTGATTCCTCATCACGGGATCCATTAGGTCTGAAAGTGGTGTACCGGCCAGTCGGGCAACGCAGAGTTGATATCGTCTTTGTGCACGGCTTGGGGGGCAGCAGTCAGCTGACATGGTGCTATAACCGGGATCGCAACCTCTTCTGGCCCTTGAAGTTTCTGCCCTCCGATCCAGTAATCAGTGAAGCGCGTATCTTCACGTTTGGGTACAATGCCAACTTTCGGCCCGGGAGCGGGAGCGCCGGGAACAGGATGTCGATTCTGGATTTTGCCAAGGATCTCTTGTGGCAACTGAAGTATGCCCGAGACGAGTCGGCGGATGGGAACCTGCGCATGGGCGAGGTGAGATGTTCATGATCCTGGCTTCAAGAGATATTTGTGTCGTGCCGGGCTGCTAACTGGATATCACGAAACAGCGACCCATCATTTTCATTGCCCATTCCATGGGAGGGCTTGTTGTGAAAGAGGTGAGTATATTGGACCGCGTCCTATGGCGAGGATCTTCATGTCAGATACTGACCCACCATCTCTGCAATGGCTGCAGGCCTATCTGAGGGGCCAGATTGACCCGGGTTACGCGTCGATCGTCAAGGCCATCATATCCATTATCTTCCTTTCAACACCCCACCGGGGCAACAACCTCGCCGAAACCCTCAACAAGATACTGCAAGTCTCTTTCGCCGCTAGCCCGATGCAGTTCATCTCGGAGCTTTCCGCCGGGTCTCAAACCATCCGCAGCCTCAACGAAGACTTCAGGCACATTGCCCCGAGGTTGGGCGTTTACTCGTTCTACGAGACCCATCCCACACCGCTCGTGGGATCGGGCAAGATCAGAACAGTACGTATTCGGTAGTGTGATTTATCCCCCGCACGCCCCTGGTACCTATTGAGCAGTATCTGATGGCCCTGCCTTAGATGGTGGTGGACAGAGATTCGTCTGTCCTCGGCTACGCTGGAGAGGAGACAAAGCCCCTGAATGCGGACCATCACGGCGTGTGCAAGTATGCCAGTCCGTCTGACCCAGCGTACATCGATGTGAGCAACGTGATCAAGACCGTGATCGAGAAGGTTCCGCGCCCGGAGCCCTTCGGGGCCAAGTTAGCGGAATATCTGTCTCTCTCAAAAGAATCACTGGATGCGGACTACAGCTTTTTTCAAGAGCGCTGCACGCCCGGCACTTGTACCTGGATTCTCGGTAATGCTACCTTGACAGGGTGGATGGAGGACATGACGCCCAAACCGCGAGTCCTCTGGGTCCGCGGAAATCCCGGCAGCGGAAAGTCAGTTCTGTCCTCATTCCTCATCCAGCATGTCCTCAATTCGGGCGTGCCGTGCCACTACTTCTTCTTCCGCTTCATGTCGCAGGAGAAGCGCGGTATGAGCATGATGCTGCGGTCTCTGGCATATCAACTGGCAGAGTCAACACCGGCCTATGCAGCGAAGATACAGCAGTTGGAAGCTGCAGGGACCCAGCTGAGGACGGCGGACTACCGGAATATCTGGCTTTTGCTGTTCAAGCAGGCTCTCTTCCAGATCGACCACCTCGACCGGCCGCTCTACTTGGCCATCGACGGTGTAGACGAAGCAGACCGACCAGCCTCCGTCATCAAATTGCTGGCCGACCTACATCTTACATCGCTTCCCATCCGGCTCCTCCTGGTCAGTCGGCCCACGGACGAGTTGTCGTCAGCCTTCGAGGAATTGGCGATGAAGGTCAAGACGGGGACGATTCACATCGAAGGAAATCCTACTGACTTCCGGGCCTATATCGACGAAGTGATGAAGCGTGGCCGCGCTGCCCGACACAGGGAATACGTCACCAACCAGCTCCTCGAGCGGGCAAAGGGCAACTTCCTTTGGGTTCACTTGGCCGTACAACAAGTCAAGTCACTGCTCACAAAGGAAGAAATCGAGACTGCCTTGACGAAGCTGCCGTCTGGCATGGAGGCGCTGTATGACAGGATGGCCCTTTCGGTTGCCGAAGCGTCCGATCCGAGCAACCCAGAGCTGGGCCGGACCATCCTCAGCTGGGTCGCGTGCGCACAGCGCCTTCTAACAGTCGAGGAGCTCAGAGACGCCCTAGGGGATGAGACCGGCGTTCTAGAGGCGCACAGTGAGATCATCCACCGGTGCGGTGGATTCGTCACCGTGGACCAGCAGGGGAGGGTGGCCATGATCCACGAGACTGCCCGAGAGTATTTGACAAGCGGGGCTGAGAAAGGGCGGGGGTTGGCCATTGACGTCAGGTCGACCAACGACACGCTTCTAAGATGCTGCATAGCGCTGCTGGCGGACGAAGATCAGCAACGTGAATACGGCGATGACGGCGGTCGACCTCTGGCCGGGTATGCGGCAACTGCCTGGCCGCATCACCTGGCCCTCTCTTCAGCTCTTACGGACATGGAGATCTTGGACACGGTGACAGACTTCCTCAGGGGCCGTCCTGTTCTCACCTGGATTTCCATCGCTGCGAGGATGAGGGAGCTCAGGGCCATGGTAATCGCCTCTCGCCGCCTGGCCGATCTATCAGCCAAGTTGCGAGAGAAGAAGGAGGAAGACGACTCTGTTGCGGGTCGCCAGGCGGCGGCTGTCATGGAAGGCTGGGCCACAGACCTTGTCAAGATCCTCGGCAAGTTTGGGAGCAACTTGGTCTCGCACCCCGACGCCATCTATAATCTCATCCCTCCTTTCTGCCCGGAGGATTCAATGATCTACCGACAGTTTGTGGACAAGAGGCTCCAGGACATCCGCGTCTCTGGCCGCACTGGCAGCACGTGGGACGACTGCCTCGCTCGCTTCTCTCTCACCCCCGGGGCTGTGGCGTCCTCGGTCATCACAGCCGGTGGCCGCATCGGGCTCCTGAGCCTCACTCGAAACACAAGCCAGATCATCATCTACAGCTCGGCGACCCTAGAAGAGCTGCGGCGTTTGTCCCATCCTGAGCGTGTGCTTGCCATCCAGGCCAACAAGCTTGGCGACATGCTTGTCAGCTACGGATACGCAACCACGAGAGTCTGGGATGTGGCGACTGGAGATTGTCTCAAGGTGATCCGAAACCCTCCCGAGCGGCCACGACCACACAGCATCATCTTCAAGGTGGCGGAGCAAGAGACCACGGTCGTTGTGTGTGACGAGGACAGGTGCATTCGGAGTTTCTCACTCGATGATGACGCGACCGAATGGACGGTCCGCTCGCATATCAACGAGAAGAAACTCGTAGACACGTTCCCAAACTTCCCCATGTGCTCCGCCCTCCATCCTGACGGCAGAAGGGTCGCATTTGGCTACCGCAACTACCCCCTGACAGTTTGGGACCTGGGGAAAGGGGAGGGCCCCAAGCGGGTTGGACTGTGCTATAATCGCCTGGACGAAACAGACATGACGGTGGCGAAAACGGCATGGGGAGCCGTGTATCAGGTAGCATGGCATCCGCTCCGCGTCGAGGTCTTTGGCTTGAGCCAGGTTGGCCTGTTGTTTCGCTGGAATCCGTATGAGAAGTACCCAAGTGCCGAGGTACGGGCGGGCGGAAACTCTCTCGCGGTCAACCACGACGGTTCCCTCGTCGCGACGGGCGACGGGACAGGGAACATTAGGATATTCGCGAGTGCCGACTTCTCCAAGATCTACCAGCTTTCGTCACAGGACCCCGTGCTCTCTTTGACATTCAGTACGGATTCTCGGCAGCTTTACGATGTGAGAGGCTTGTACGGCAACGTCTGGGAACCCAACACTCTGGTCCGTCTCGCAGATTGTCCGGACCACAGCAGCGACTCGAACAGCGAGACAGAGAGTCTAGCCAAGGCGTCACTTCTTTCTGAGCACCACGTTGCCGAGGTCGACGGTGTGACCTGTCTGGCGGTCCAGTCCTTCGGGCCGCTCTACTGCTACGGTACGGAAAATGGCGTGGTGATGCTCTGCGAAGCCGGGCGAGGAAGCCTCCGCGAACTCGCAAGGCTTGCCAGTTACATGTCGATCGAGAATGTGGCGTGGAGTGATGATTGGAAGCTTGTGGCATTCACCGACCTCATCGGGCGGCTCACAGTCAAGCGGGTAAACAGATCCGTCGAGCACCGGGACATGTTGGACGTCTCGCACGAGTTTGACGTTACGATTCCGTTAGCAGACGGCGACATCATCAGCCAGCTGATCTTTGATCCCACCGGCAGCAAGATATTCGCCGCCGCACCGGGTAAAATGTTTTCCGTCGACATCGCCTCTCGAACCATTACGGAGTTTGCCATCGAACCGGAAGTGAAATGGGCATTCCATCCGTCAAGACCCGACACTCTTCTTGGCTTCGGCAACACCCAACTGCATGTTGTTGACTGCCACGAGCTTCGTGAGGTTGGATTACACACTTACTTTCCGCTTCGTGATGGGGCATCGTCTACCATCAGCATCCCTTCAGCCGACAATGCGCGCTCAGAAAGCCTGTCAAAGGATACGGAAAAACTGGGAAAATTGATCACGAACGCCAGCTCCCATGATGTTCTGCTCGAAATTTCGGCCTCGACATCGCCTGGGCAGGCAGCGAGACAATATCTGTTGTTCGATCTCGATGACTTACAGCTAGAACAAGACAACCCGGATAATCCGGGGCGGCTCCGGTATACGGTTCTGGACTCGGGTATATCATCACGGATTCGCGAGCCTCTCGCAATCCTGTCTCAAAGAAGGCTCACCTTTCTGGACGTGGATCGCTGGATCTGCACTTGGGAGTTGTCGTCAGCGGATAGCGAGTCGCCGCGGCCTTGGCGTAGGACGGGTACGGACCCCAGCGGTTTCACGGGGGTAAAACAGCACTATTTCCTTCCAAGTGATTGGGTGACCGGTCATGATACTCATCTCTGCGCGGCCGCTCCGGATGGGACGTTGCTGTGCCCCTACAACGGAGCGGTGGTGACCGTCGGGCCTGAAGGACTACAGGAACACTAGGAGCACCCGGGATGTATCATATAGTAACTTCATGTGGTTGGGGCCGGAGCGACCCGGAGGTTAATTCGTCCATGTAGATCTGGTTAATAGTGAGCTTTGTTTAACTTTACAGGTAATTTCATGAGCGAAGCCAAGCGAGGTTCCTTTCTCACTTTCCTCATCAATCATGTCAACTTGAACTATCACCTATATCATCTACCAAATCACATTGAGTTGGCCAATTTTAATGCTGCTTCCAGGGTTTGTGCGTGTCTGCTCATCGAACACCTTATCATGGGTTTTTATGTCTGCTACCGCGCAAATCCTATACGACGCAGGGTTAGTTAATAGCTTCAGCCACTCAGGTTCGACAGGTTAAACATGGGCAGGCTTACCAGTTGCGCCAACTCGAGTGCCTCATGCAAGGCATACTGCTAGTGTACCCGACGCATTTTGGTTGCAGCACATAGGGAAGCCCCGGTAAGCTGGTTTTTATTGGGTATCATGAATGTGGAGGACGTGGCAGTGAAATATGCACCAGCGGTGCAACGCCGTACACAGAAACTGATAAAATCTCACACCGTCTCGAAAGCGGCACAGACTGGAACCAACTGATGTCACACATTCCAGCAACCAGCAATAGAAACCAAAATGTCAACCGAGGACAGCATGAACAGCACCACGCAAAGCACCCTTCTGGAACCTCCAACAGAGCCTAGCACCGAGGCATCGCAGAACGACATCGAAAGCGACAATGCCAGCAACAACAACCCCACCAAAAACAACAACGAGACGCCGGCCGCCCCAGCAGCCGCCTACTCCGCCTTCTCCCCGGCCATGCGCACCTACCTGACCTACCTGCTAGGCTTCATCATCACGCTCTCTACACTGACAGCAACCATCTACTTCCCACTGATCCCACTCCTCGCGACACAATTCCACACCTCGATCCAAGCCGTCAACCTGACGGTGACCGCCTACGCAATCGCGCAGGCTCTGGCCCCGGCGCTGTTCGCGTCGCTCGCAGACCGCGTCGGCCGCCGGCCCGTGCTGCTGTTCCTCGTCTTCCTCTACGCCGCCGCCAGCCTGGGCCTGGCCCTCAACCGCAGCAGCTACCCTGGGCTCGTCGCCCTGCGCGTGCTGCAGAGCGTCGGCGGCTCGCCCACCCCGGCCCTCGCCTACGGCATTGTGGCGGACGTGGCGCCCGTGGCCGAGCGCGGCGCCATGCTGGGCCCGCTGCTGTCGACGTGCAACGCCATCTCGGCCGTCGGCCCTGTCGTGGGCGGCGCGCTGGCGCTGGCGACGGCCGGGGCCGAGTGGGTGTTCGTCGCGCTGCTTGTCGTGGCGGCTGTGTCGCTGCTGCTGGCCGGGTTTACGCTCCCCGAGACGGCGCGTGCGATGGTTGGGAATGGGGAGAAGGAGGTTGGCGGGGTGTGGAGCACGTGGTGGGCTTGCGGTCGGAAGATGCTGCGTGCGAGAAGCGCGAGGCCGGGTGTGGGGAGGTCTCGGCGGGAGAAGGAGACGGACTCATCGGAGTTGCGGACTGGTCCGGAACCACGCAGGGGTTGGAGCCTCCGGGATGCCGTCGCGTCGTTTCGGATCCTCCTCCACAAGGACGCGTTGGCCGTGCTGTGGATGGTTGCTTCGTCGTACTCGATATACTACACCTTTCAGGTGGCCATTCCTGTCATTTTCGACGAGGTGTACGGCTACAATGAGCTTGAGATCGGGCTGGTCTTCCTGCCGGGTCTGGCGGGTATGACCATTGGAGGCATCGTGGCGGGAAAGTTGGTGGATCGGAACTACGCCGTCACTGCGAGGAAGCATGGGTTCGAGCTTAAGGACAAGGAGAAACACGATCTTGCCGAGTTCCCAATCGAGGCGGCCAGGTATCGACATTGTCTTGCCATCATCTTCGTCGAGGCGCTTCTTGTCATCGGCTACGGCTGGGCTGTGCGGTTCCGCGTCCACCCCGCCGTCCCCATCATTCTGCAATTCTTCGCCTGCGCTCTGTCAACGCTGCTGAGCCACACGTCAAGCGCCCTCTTGGTTGACATATTTCCCAACACGTCGAGTTCCGCATATGCTTCTGGGCAACTGATGAGGTGCGGGCTGAGCGCCGCTTCCGCAGCCGTCATTCAGCCCCTTGTTGATGCCGTGGGACGGGGCTGGTATTTTACCATGTTCTCACTGTTCGTCAGTGTCACTTGTGCTGCCTCTGTTCTTGTGAGTCAATGGAAGGGGAGAGAGTGGCGGCAGAACAGGTTCGCGAGACGTCCCTGAGCCGCCACAGTGTTGGATGATAAGGTTCAACAGATAGGTGTCCGACTCATGAAAAATCTGCTTTCACCAATCGATTCTTTGCCCTACTTGAGTATTTACTCGTCTCCCATCTCTTCGTTTCCGTATCTGTGTAGACTATAGTAGATCACAGAAGGAAGGAGAAGCTCCCAGCTCATAGTACTATCTGGTCTCTAGTGTCCAAATCATCTAAGGACTACCTGAATTATAGATTTCTGATAACGTGGTCCACCACCAAGCGGCGCACACCACCAAGCGGCGCACTTTCCCAT